>VZTV01067510.1:1660-34634 GCA_013400875.1 Anhinga rufa
AATAGGGCTAATTATTACATTCATGTTGGTTTTTTCATAATAATTCATTGAAAATGAGCCTGAGATCCACAGCTCAGATTGCTGCATGGCTGGACTTAATTTAAGCTATACAACACACATGATAAGCAGTGCATTCCTATGTGATTATGCCTCCAGTAGTGTTAGGCGGCACAAGGTCAGAAGGCTCAGTGACTTTACCTGAGAAGTGCCATGTAATCCCCTGCAAATGGGCTGTCTACAGTGTCTTATTGCTGTATCAGAGAGGGAATTACTTCTTTTTAAAGGCAGCAACATGAATTACATCTGTAATTGGCACAGGTATGACATCACTGACTGCCAATCAGAAATCCTCTTTGTCTTGGATTTTAACACCTTAATTTCAAGTTCAGGTCATCTGAACAAATTAGTTTTGTTAAAATGGTGTTTTATCCTCTTTGTGCTCTGAATCCCATCTGCTTTAGTGAGGAAAGCACCATTTGTTCTTTGTGTGTGTGCGTGTGTGTGTTGTGAATTGCTCTGCAGTAGCTTTTGTATCATCAGGCACTAAACAGTGACTGCAGAGTCTTTGCAGAGCTGGCAACATGCGAGCCACGGCCTGACTTGCAGTGCCTAGAACATTATTTAGACTCAGGAACTCAAGCAATCAAGGAAGCAAGGGGAGGGCAGACAGCGAGGTAGGCACTTCAGGATCCAGGCAGCATGGCTGGGATTTCAAAATCAATGTGTAGCCATCAAATTCTTTCAGCCTAGCGCTGTCCTTTCCATTTTATTGGCAAACATAACCCCAAAATAATAAAATCATCCCGATTTACAGTTATTGTTGATAAAATAAGTACCCACAAGTTACAGCTTTACTAGCCTTAGCAGATGAGGAGCAGGCCATGAGAAGGATGGTATTTGTCTTGGTGATATTGAAGGACTATAGGCAGTTGCTGCCATTTTTGAAGGGGCAGATGAGAGACCTCAGATAAGGAGATTTCCCCTTTTTTCTCCCCACTTTAAGGCCCAGCAGAAGAGAAGGTAAAGGCACAGTCCCTAGGAAGCTCTCTGCAGCCCCTTGAGCTCATTTTGCTGGCTTCCAGCCAGCAGTCACTCCTTTGGCAAGGGAGAGAAAAGCCTGCACTAAATCCTGCGGTCAGTCCCAGAGGACGTTTGTCCTTTGTGAAAATGGGAATGGATGCCAGAGGTCATGGCTCACCTGTGTCTCATGTCTGCCGGTGGGTGGGATGAGGGCATCTGCTCATGGGAAGGTGCAAAACCCACTGGTTGAGGGATGCTGTGAAAGCTGCTGTTGAGTTGCAGTGCGTTTTGGGGGCAAAGCAAGACGAACCATCATCCTGTTAGAGGGCAAAAATTTAACAAATAGTTTTAAAGGCCTAAAATAAATCTATCTTCATAACCTGACTGCAGTGCTTTTTTCCTTAGATATGTTATAGAGGTAATGATACCTCTACGGTGAACTCAATTAACCTTCTGAAGCCTTCTGTGTGACAGGGAATCCTAAATCTTCTTTTTTATGAGTGTATGTGCAAGATTTGAAGCTACTCCGAACTCAGAATTAATAAATGCCATTTCCTAATCGGTGCCCATTTGTTTGTTTTTTTTTACAGTGAGAAAGACATGGTGTCTGTGAGTGGGATCTAGTGTTCATGATTGAAAAGAGCTTTCTACACAGGAGTGAGGTAACTTATTATTGTTGGTTTTGTTGCAAATCTGTTCATTGTGTGGGGTGCCTCCTGGGGTTCCCATTGCTCAGTTGATGTTACAAGTTGATCTTAAGGAATTCAGCTTTGTTTCTCTACGTTGTTTGTATAAATTGACATTCTTTGCCAGTAAGAACTACGTGACTCTCCTCTGTCTGAGACCCAGTACATTGTGAGTGTCCTTTGGAAATGCTACAGGAAAAAGGATAGGAAGAAAAACCTGTACTCAGTTTCCCTACAAATCTTCTTTCTGCTCTGTGACACATCCTAGTAGGAGCACATCACATCAGGAGACTCAGTAGTATTCACTCCTGCCTCACTTCTGAGATCTTTGCATGAACACATGCTGTACGGAGCAAAATGTTTCATCTGGGAGGGAGAATGTCAGCGATAAATGAGAAAACAAGAGAAATGGATGATCCCCTATAATGCATACCCTATAATATAATCATTGTTGTTTGATAGAAGAGACACTTCTAGCAACTCTCAGTGCCCTGCTAGGTACGTCTGGATTTATTATTCAAAAAGGCACAATCAAATCTCTTCATTCAGTTGACAAATGGGAGCTATTCAATTCAGTATCTGCCTCTTATTTATAGCATATACTGAGGTGATTTATATGCTAGCTGCAGATCTTCCAAAACAGTTTTAATTAGCAGCATTGGCTATTAGAATGAGAGTCCTGTAGTTTCCCTGTCATATGCATCCCCTTAAAACTGAATAGAAATCTTATTCTTTGCCAGGCAATGTTTCTCTTTTTTTTTTGTAATGCCAGCAAAAAGATGTACCTGTGCTTTAGTAGCTAAGAGAATGCACTCATGTTTGCAGCTCCATGGGGGCAGGCAGGGGAGGTCGAGGAAGGTAATGCCATTTATTGCTGTGCCTTGGGGAAACAGGGCAATCCTTGGGGCATTAGCACTAACATCACACGGGAGTTTGCAAATGTCATAAGCGACTTTGGTTTTGTGAACAAAGTAAGCACCAAAGATGCCAAGGCTAGCTGCTCAGGCTGCCATCATGGGCGTTTCTGGATTCTGCTCTGGATTTCTGTGCTTGGAGGAAGATGGATCTGAGAAAGCAGGAACCCTCATGTCAGCGTGTCCTGTGGTTGGAGCGTTCACAACATTACTTTTCCTGTGTGCATTGTCTGATGATATAAGTAAGCATTTCCCCCAGCTGTTCCCTTATCCACAGAGCTGCTCTGGCTTGTGGTCTAATTGGTACCCCTGAGGTACAGACCAGAGTAAGGCACAGCGCGGAGGTGAGTTCAGTGAAGGCACTAGTTTGAGTCTCTATTATTTTCATGCATCTGGTAGGAATGTAATCCCTTTGAGACCTCTGCCTATCTGTCAAACCTGAGATCAGCCAACAAGTTCAAAAGTTATTCGGGGAAGCAATGACTGACAGAACAATTGCATGTCTCTTGTTTGTTTTTTTTCTGAGAACCCAGGCTAAAAAAGCACGGAAAAACATAGGGAGTATTTTTTGTGCTTTATGCAGTGTGTGTAGCATGCCGAATGGTCTGTTGTTATGCTTCCACTGATCTTTTTTTGACATAAGCAATGCAGTCATTCTGTCTTCGCATCAAATAAGCCTTTGTACTACTTGTCACCAGTGTGCAGTGCCTCTGTATATGTGTAAACTTGATGTTTGCTACATCCCTTCGTCGAAAGTCTGCTGCTGCCTGCAGGTGGGTGGTTCTGCTGGGCGTTTTACAGCAGCACACTGTCAGTGACATTTACTCTAGAGAGCAAAAAAACCTTAGAAAATCTTAAGCCTGAGGTTGACAATAACATGAAAAGAGAGGACATGAGCACTGGACCTGGTCGCAGATGCTTAGCGTCTCTGCGTGTCCATCACTTGGAGGAGGTCAAGGAAGCAAGCCACAACTGAGAGAGAGGAGGCTGAACAAAGTTCATTGCCACCCCGCCAATGCTGTATATGTGTGGTGCTTAGGAGACTGAAGGGAAGACAAGGAAATAGGAGATGAGGACGTAAAAAAAAAATCCTGTTACAAGCAAGCCTGAAATGAATGTGGTCAGAAGGAAGGGTAAATAAGGTGGGGAACAGCAGGGAATGGAAATGGTTCCTGTGGTTTGCAGCTGGGAGGTGGTGGGCTCTGCAGCCATGACGGCAGTGTAGCCACAGGTAATTCACAAATCAATGCCTACACTGTGAGAAAGTCACAGTCCTCTGGCTGAACATAAGTTAGATTATTTTTTTTTATTTTTCTTTCATCTATAGAATTTCTGTTTAGGTATTTTTATTTCCTTTTCTGAGCATATTGATAAAACACCTTGTTTAAGGAAGCTTTCAGTTTATTAACATATTTGGGCTTGTCTTTGAGCCAAATGAATAGTATATGGTAAGCTGTCTTTGGATATTACACTAAGTGCTTTTCTACTGCAATTCTCGTAGAGTATAGGGCTGAATTTGATAGTGTTACCTATTAGTGATTAGAAAGTGAAGGCTTTCAGTGGCTCTGTACTGCAGAATTGGCTTTGATTGATAGATAGATCAGGCATTATGCATTTCCTAATTTTTAAATTTGGCTTTAAAGTAATGAGATTTCCTCTTAAAATTCCTCTTTTCCCCAACATTTTGAAAACATTGTGAAGGCATGAATTGGGGAAGAAAAGAGAGGAGAGAGAATAGTGCTGTTTGTAAACACTTAAAGTGTGCATTAGCCAGTGGTACAGACTGAATTCTGCCAGAGAAAGGTACTTCTAAATTACCAAAATATTAACACTGTAATTATTGAGCACGGATAATAGTTATGAATTATGGATCAGTCAGGTTAGCAAAATCACAGCTGCCTAATAGAGAAAGGTATGATGGGAATGTAAGGGAAGATGATTGAGGATTCCCTCTTAACATTTTCATATGCTCTTCTCAGCAAAGGAGGTTGCTGCTCCTTCTGCTGGTCCCCAAGAGCTGCAAAAGCCCACCAAGGGCTGGAGCATCCCTGCCTGAGCAGCACCTGCTCTGCAGGACGGTCGCTGTGCCACCAGGGCTTTTCGATGTGCCAGCCCAGCTGGACGGCCCTAGGTGCTGTGCTTTATTTGACACTGTCACTGTCTGTCATCACTGAAAAGTCCTGGCGTGCTCTGAGGTACAGCACGTCCAATGGGAATCACTGCCACTTTTAAACCTTGTCTTCCCTGAGGAGGCTGTGGAGGGTGGCAGCGATGCTAGATTAAGGACCGTGGCTCTAACTTTGCTGAGGACCCACTATCTCATCTTGAGAAAATAACTTCCTGTCACTGCCTCTCAGTTCCCCTGTCTGTAGAATTAAGATAGCGTCATGTCATACCTCTGCGAAGTGTTTTGACACCTATGAAAGAAAAGTGCAACCTTGAAGCACGCAGAGGATATCCTGCTACCAAGTGACTCCAACAGGAGCTCTGGGCAGCGCTCGCTGTTAAGATATATTTTTTTTTTCTCTCTGATTGGTGAGCCCTTGGGTTTGCTGTGGCAAGAGGTCCTGCCCTGTCCTCTTCATTTTATAAGAGCAAGTTGCTGGTGTTGTTAACAAACAGCTGTTCTTCCACTGGTTATTCAGTTTGTATCTGGCCAGCTTCTTGCCTTTTCTTCAGCCACATCTATTTTCTGCAAACAAAACCAGTTTTGCTTTTACTTCATTTTTTTAGAGGAGAGCTGTAATGTGTTTCAATTGTTTGTAATAAACTTTTGAGATTCAGTGACCTTTGTTAATCAGGAAGGGGTTTTTTTTGAGCTCTACAGGAAGAATTAATCATATGTATACTGTTTGCTTTAAAAAGTCTCTTACTGAATTTGGGATTTCCCAGGTAGCCATCAAAAGGTCAGAGGCTGGAGGCAGAAGCTGTGAGCAGCTGGGAAGAGGGGAGTTGGAGAGCGCTGCAGGAGGACAAACCATCTCAGAGCAGTGTCAGAAGTAGGGAGAAACCTATGGTAACACATGGCATTGGGGGGAGCCCAATGTGTTTGAAAGACTGGCCTCAAGCCAGAAATCTGGAGCATCTAAGGAAACAATAGCAGCATGCCATTGTACTATGCTCATATTTGCTTGCAATATTCTGTCATTTCAAAAGCAAGTTTGTGCTTTCAACAAAATGTTCCTTGGCCCTGCAACAGTTTTAAGTCATATGTGGCTCAAAGGAACTATGAGAATTTCGAAGAAGTTTGCAGTCAGCTGTTGGCATCTCAGCTGGCAGTACAGCCCCTTCTCCCAGGCACACAGGGTTCAGGAGTCTCTAAAGAAAGTTTGCCCCGTGGACACGGCCACTGGGGCTCTCAGTGAAAGCAGCATGTCTCTCCAAGTGTCCACCTAGACCTTCCCAGCACTGTAGTGCTGTAGTGAGGACCATCCACACTCCAGCCCCCTCCTGCTGCTGAGACCAAGTCCCAGGGCTGTGCCAAGGAAGGACATCCAGAGTCTCTACAGGAACCAGAAAAGGCACTGCTGCCTGCACATTTTGCTTGATTTATTGGGGGCGGTTAGATGCAGTTCATCCTTGTAATTGCAAAAATGGGTGAACTGCATCAAAAGTTACCAACAGCATGCTGAAGTAGCAAAAGTAGCATTTCTCTGTAGAAGCAGAGAAATAGTTGGGACTTTCTAGGTTATCCAGTCCTGTGTCCTGTACCTTCGTGTCACACTTTGGAACTGGATTCCTCAGAGAGTCCCTTTCCCAGAAGCTCACTGGGATGAAGCACAGCTGTCTGTCATGTTGGGTAGTTCATGGTCAGAGTGGTAGAAGGTGGCTCCAAAGCTGCCAGTGAAGACTCCATGAAGAGAGAGAAGGCTTTCCCCTGCAGGTCTGCTTTGTGTTATTGCTAAATATGTGCGATGAAGTTTAGCTTGGGAGATTTCACAGTATAACAAATCCCTGTGGGGTTCTTCTCTCCTACCAGCTCCTATAGCAATGATTATGGGGACCTTATAGCTCTGAGTTAAACCCATGGAGGAAAAAGTGTTCATGGAGAAAAGGGAACTTATCAAAAGAGAGGGACAGTCAATGTCATCGATATCCTAAAGGCTGCAGTGTCTTGGTGTAAAGGGTCCTTACTAAGGAAGGTCTTTCTCTGAATTTTACAGAATTTTTACAGATTTATTCCATGTTTATGCCAACCCCCTTAATGTTGTTTTAATGTGTTTTGCTGTATTCAGTAGTGGTTTTTACCTGTGAGGCCTTGGCATGCTGTTTCTCAATGAAGATAATATTGGGAGATGTCTTACAAATTAGTTGCAGTGCAGTGAAGTCTTTAATTTCCTACTGTGCAGCTCTGGTGTTCGCTCTGCTTAGCTTCTTCAGATGATGCAGTGGAGCCTGTTCTCAAATTTGTTTCCAAATTTTTATCAAGTTTTGGAGAATAATTGCATTACATGTAACAGGAAAGCACATTTGGAGATTTTCATTCACAAAAGCACATTGTTTGTGTGTGTGTGTGTGTGCAAACGGGAGAGTTTGCCTAGCTACCTCTGCGAACATACAGGGGGAGGGCATCTTGAGCACCATTAACCCTTCCTTCTCTTGCAAGCAAGCAGAGGGAGGGAGATGGCACCTCACCAGCCATCCGTTTGCACTGTATGCTCTTCACTAGGGATGTATTTAGGGCCTGATTTCTGCCGGTATTCAGAGGGACCTCGCTCCAAGGTGGCTCTGAGCCCAGGGGCTTCTTGAGGTTCATCCTGCATCAAGTGAAGCATGGGCATTGCTCTTTCTCCCGATGATTAAAGAACAGAGCTTACTCTTTAAAGAGTTCATTCCTCAAAAACATTAATGGAAAAGTTATGGGCAGAACACACAGAAAGTCTGGATATGAATGATTTAAAGACTATGGGAAAGCATAAAGATGTTGAGGTGAATTTACTGCTTTGTTCAGTGCCACTGATTGTGTGAGGGCTCTTCAGCATGAATGAAAGAAAGGTTCCAGTCATGAGACATTACAGTTTAATTCAGACATTAGTACAGTCAGGGAGATGACGGTAATGTATTTGCACAACCAAATAGGATTCCCCATACTGGATCGCACCTTTGATGCATCTGGTCCTGTTTCTATATGGGCAGTGCTATGTGTGTCAGGAAAAATAATGTGATATGGGATAATAGACAGCTGTGGAAGTCTACTAAAGTTGGCTCATATCCCAACCCTAATGGTGAGAGTTAATTGTTAAAAAGCCCTATTGGATGTGAGTGAGGATGTTCTCCTGACCTTCATCCACCTCAATGCATTAATGAATCACCTACAACTGCACCTTGTTCGTACCGAATAGCAGCACATTCTGTGGGGCAATGTGTTTAAAAACATACACGGTGTTTTTTAAGGGCATTTTTAAATGTGATGTTTGTCAGAGTCATCCATTGCCCCATTCTTGTACTGAGAAGATGGTATACTAGAGAGCCTGCTTTATCTTCATTAAACCACTCGCCACTCAAGCATACCATCTCCCCATCACTTTTTATTAATCTCTTCTCTAAACTGAAGAAGCTGCCAGTTTTTCTTGTCTCTGAAAATATTTGCAGCTGGTATCTAAGCTTTTAAAAAGGTTTGTGGGTTTTTTTCTTTTTGAGGTCAGATGTACCAGTGTTTCAAGTTGAGGCTGGATACACTTCCTGGCTTGTATTTTAAATGTCATTTCCTGTTCTCGTCTTTCTAGATCTTTGCTTTGACTTTCTGACCACTTCTATGTACAGACCTGTGACTTTCCTGAAGCTTTTATTTCTCTTAGAAAATGTGGAGGAAATAGAGGTAGCTAAGGAAGAGCACTGTGCCTGTGCGACTTCTGTGCTTGAAGATTTCTTTTAGCCTTCCAGAGGCTTTCTTCCCCCCTGAATTTTTTTTTCCAGTTTAAGAATTTCCAGCAATGGCTCTGAAATAATCCCAGTGCTCTGTCTTTTTCCATTTTTCGGCTGAGAAAGCTTTGCACTGTGTGTTACAGAGGCCATCAAACTGGGGTATATCGCACATCAGCGGTCCGATGGGTGTTTGCTGTTCTCTTCAGAAACAGCATTCCTGGAGCCAGGCCGTGAGGAGCTCAGTGAACAGATGGGCCAGGAAAGTACCTTGCTCTCGGTGGGTCTGGAGAATGAACTCATTATACAGCCAGTGGTCTGTCGCATGAGCCTCATTTACCAGTGGCTGGTGTAAAAAACAAACCCTGGAAAGTGGTGCCTTGCAGACTGTGAGTGCTGTGGTGCCAGCCATGTTGGTGTCATTCAGCGAGCAGGCTTGTTGGGTATGAGGAATAGGGAGGAAGCCTGGAGAGGCAGAGGGTTTACAAACAGGCGTCAAAAAGCTTCATAAAAAATGACAGAAAGTCCAGCTTTTGGGAATCAAAAAATGTCACGTGGAGAGAAGCCAGATTTCAAGGCTAGCTCTGCAATTTGGACACACCTAAGATGAAGGTCCCTTTTCCTTAGGTGGTATGTCCTGCCAAGTATTTCCTAAAAAAGCCATAAAGTATTAACAAAACAAGTTAAAAAAGCACTATGTTCAAACAACAAAAAGGACCAAAATTCCCCAGGTTACGTTAGACTGGATAGGTAACTGGACAGCTTTCCATCTTTCTCCTCTTCACACACCAACTGGGAAATATCTCTGAGCTCCATGCAGCTCAGCCTCCCGCATTGACAGCCAGGGGACAGCTGGGGAGCATCCACGGGGCTGCTGAGCTCAAACCACCCGAGAAATGTAACGTCTTCCTCCTTGTTTCTTGCCCACTCATCAGCAGGGAGCACACTTTGCTAGAAGCATGGTGCAATTTTGAAGAGGCAGGAGAGGTGAGACTCTGGGATTTAGCCAAAGGAATTGTTTGAAAGTTTGGAGGTTTGGCTTGGTCGTTGCAGTGATGGGTTGAGGATTGCAGGAGTCCTCAGTAGCTGCTGCTTTGGTTGCTGTTAAAGATATGGGAAATTTTGGCACTGGTTTACTCAGAGGAATATAAAAAATGTCAGTCAGCAGCAGTCTTGGAAAGGGAGAGTGCAGGGTGGGAATGCTTTTGTTTATTTATAGTAAAATCCATTAGGAATATGGGGGAAATTGCTGTCTCTGAGTTGCTCTGTGGGTTTGTAAGTGAATGATTGATAGCACGTTAATAGTTTTAAGCTCCCTGCTTCAATAATATCATTGGGATATCTGGCTGAAAAATATTTGGCTGCCTGTATAATCCCAAGTTTTATGCAGGCAAAGCAGATAGTATCCAACACTATCATGTGGAGTGGGGTCCTGCACCCGCATGAGGGAGTCTCATCAAGTAAACACATCTATCTGATCGGTGCCGGTAAGATCTCCTGTGTGGGGAGAAGTGGGAAGCTACTTTAGCTTCAAATTAATCAGAGTACTGCGATTTTAAAATGTATGAAGAAGCCAAAAATATGTCCCCACAGGCTACTGCTGGGTTTGGGTTTTTTAAATTATTTTTTTTAACTAGTACCTGACACAGCTGGCACCGTGATGGTATGTAACCTTTATCATAGGTGAAGAGGCTAGAGGCAGACAGATGTTCCAGCGTGTTGGCTGCGGATTTTGCATTCTGTGCCCACACGTCGTGCCCAGATGGTCCTTTGTAGTAACGTGGCAGCCTCTACCTCCTAATGCCCCGTCCCACCTGTTGACACTTACAGTATGTCTCAAAAGAATAGCCGAGTTGCTGGGGAGAGGAAGACAAAAAGATACAGCAGCACTTCTGGCTGTGAAACAAGACAAGCTGTGTTGTAGCACATAGCAAGGAAGCCAACAATTACAGATCTCTCCAAAGCAGTAGGCTTACATAAATAATACATTCTGGTAATTCACCAGATTGCGGCATGTATGGAAATAGAGAGGATATTTTTTTTTTTTTAATGAAAGGGAGCTTCTGTCCTGAGAGAAATTAGTCAATGCTGAATTGGATTCAGCTCCCCTCCTGCATGCTCAGCTTTATACAGAGAATAAAAAAGGGCAGAGAAGAACAAACTGACTCTGGAAACCATCTCTTACAATCCTGGCTTCAGTCCTGCCAACCCTTCCTACAGAAATGAGCCCCCTGTCCACTTGTTGAAGTGGACAAGCCCCTTTGCAGAGGCAGCTATGGAGTTTTATTAGAGCATTTTCACAGCAGGTTTCAGCAGACTGCATCTGTGCTGCCTCCCAAGGGGCCATTCCCATCCTGGCTGGCTGGGACGGGACATTCCTCCCCTGCACCCCATCTCTTGCTTTTGTCCTCACAGCAGGAGCAGGAACAGGACTGCTGCCCAATCCCTTCCAGTATCGGCACAGGTCGTGTTGCCTTCAGCCCTTCATCTAAGAGCTAGAGATATACACAGAATAAGTTCACACCTCAGTGTCATTCATGTTACCCAACTCTGCAGGTGAAGGAATTGTCTTCAGAAGTAAGATATAATACTGTAGGAACATCACTCAGCACACTGGGCTTCACTGCTTTCCTTAATAGTCTGTGGGGAATCTGCCAGGCTGGACAGTGAGCTGGTACAAGTTGGCCTGGCATTACTAACCTCACAAGGACTACACTGACTCCCAGCAGCAGGAAAATAAAGTAATAGTTATTGTTTTCTAATAAATTATAACTTGCAGTTATAAAATTGAGCACTGACTCAAGCTGACATTTGAGTTGTTTTGGTTTGTACCGGTTCAGAGCAGGAAAGCTGTACAGCAGGGACTTTGTTAGCTGATGCACCATGCAGACCTTTGCAGCTGTTTAAGAAATAGTACTCTATGATGCAAAATATTTTGCAGACAGGCACTTTGCAAACGCCAGAAAGAGTTTTACAGATTCTTCTGCAGAGGAAGTTGCCGTTCAGTAGCATGGTTTATTTATTTTGTTTGGTTTATTTGAGTTATTAAATATGTTTTATTTATGGAGTGTGCTTTCTAGAGAACCATCTGCATATATATTCTTAAGTAAAACACGTGGGACTCTGCATTTGCAGATGCCGGGTTGCTGTGTGTGTGTGTGTGTTGGGCCATGTTGGGTACCAGCAGCCAGCTCTGTGGGATTTGTAGGAAGGGGTGGAGCTATGCCTGGAAGTACTTAGCAGTCACCTGAAGAAAAGAGACAATGTTTCTGAGCTTGCGAAGACAACATGTGTGTGGCTCACCCTGTGCTCCATCCATGGCTGCAGATCTCCACCATGCAGCTTCTCACCTGCTGGAGTCCTTTTGCAGCTCGATTTTAGTGGCTAATCCAGAATGACTAACTCTAGCCATAATGCTTTTAGGCATAAGCATGGAAGGATCTTACTAGTAACCTTGTGGCATAAAAAAGTGTGAATTTGTGTGTGTATGAATTTTTACACCATCTGTTCCCTTTCCTGCAGCACAGAGTGAGATTTCTCTCTCCTTCACTCAGTTCCAAACAGGTGCGTGTGATACTGATGTCCGCCACGACATAGTACAGATTGCACAGATTTTTTTCCACTAGAATATATCAATACATGGGCATAGGCATGTAAGTTCAATGCAGGTAGAGATCTATTATGATAATAAACACCCTCCTGCCTTTATCTCCTCTTGTCATCCTCTTAATGAAATTGAAATTCCTAAGATGTATTCAATTTAAGATTTGGTTTTTTTCCTACGGAGAAACCCAAGTAGAAGGAATTATGTGCATAATGGTGTGGCCAGCTGGCAGACCTATACAGCAATACAATTTCTGGATTTCTGGGTAGGTTTTGTCCTAGCAATCTACAGAGCAGCCAGTGAGCAAGAGACCCCTGCTTTTATAAGAGCAATTTCACATGATTATTAATGCCCTGAAAGCGGAAATCAAATATTGCTAATCTCTGCCACTCACAGTGCTTTGATGCTGAGCCGTCGCAAGGAAAGAGAAGTGTAGTTTAAGTTATACTTTGATTATAATGGGTTTTGAGAAAACTAAGATTATCATCTAGAACAAAAGTCTCAAATTAGTGTCACAGAATTAAATTAAAACCCTTGTGCTCTCCATCTAACCCTTGGCCACGTAGGACTGCTCATCTTTGCACATCAGCTGATTTCTCCAGAGCATATCATCTGCAGAAACCTTCCAGTAAAGTTTTAGGTGTGGTTCAGGGCATCAGAAGCTGTCTGCAGTGTGACACACATTTGGCTTCTTCTGCAAACTGCTTCTGGGGTAAAGGATTTAATCTGTTTGGCAGTCTATGATATTCTGGGGAAGAAAGGCTTACATTTGGACTGCAGTCCTTGCAAAAATGTGGCAAAATTCTGGCTTGATCACCCACAGGGTGAGGCAGTGATGTGCTTTTAAGGGTGCTCAGCTCTTTGGAAAAGCCACCCTTCCCAGGTAATTCTGTTGCGGGTTGCTGCTCCTCTCAGCTAAACCGAGGAAGCCTTGAGGACTCAGGAGTTAAACAGGCTAATAGATCGACACCTTGCTAGTTGTGTTTTAAAATTACTCATCTTCCAGTTGCATTACTTTCTCAGGCATTGCAGCTCCCAACAAAGGCCAAATGCTGTTTTACGCAGTCATTGATCAAATCAGGATGTGAACGAGGTCCTAAAAGTATATGTATAATGTGGGAAAAATTTTACATGTATAGATGGAAACCTTTCACATGACAAAATTTTGTAGCTGAGGCTATCGCAATTTATTGGGATGAACTGTAGATTTTGTATGGAAGCATAATTCAGAGTTTTCACATCTTGGCATTTCAAATAATTTTAATTAAGCAATAGATTTACAATTTGTTCCACAAGTAATACAGTCTGCTCAGATTACGCACATTTTCTGTAGTTTTGATTTTACTACTGTATTCATTTAGCTCAGCAAATTTATAAAACTAATTAAAACAGAAGTACTTTTTTGATTCAAATTGTAAATGAAAAACAACGATGTAATGTAAAATGATGCTTGCAGAGAAAATAAGACCAATTGCAACTCTATAGGTATTTTATAACTTAGTTTTTTAAACTAAAAGCAATTATTTTTATAGCAGATTCTTGGCACAGTCTTACTTGTTTTCATGTTTTGAGATGCCAAGAGAGTGAGAGATGAGGATCTGATTCAGCAATATACTCAAACATGTCTAATGTTAACCATGTAATTAGTTCGCATTGAATTAATTGGATTTCTTGTTTGCTGAAGCACTTTGCTAAACTGAGATGGTGTTTTAGAGCTGGCACTCTGTTTTAGAGCAGGTACCAATGCATGTCGTGCTCCTCCCCAGTTCTTGTTAAGTCTTGTGTCACCAAGGGATTAAAAGGAAGCTGCAGTTCCCGAGCTATCGGCATCCCCACGCAGCATCTTCACACCAGGATTTTTCCTCGGCTTTGGAGTTCTCCTGTCCCCAAGTTAGTGCTGACAGCCAAGCTTCGTTATGATACAGAGAGCAAGGAACACGTAGTGCTGTTTGAACTCATTTGATGACATGCCGTTGCAGGTTTAAACACCAATTACCACGTTTCAAGTGACAAATCTGGAGGGAAAAAAAAAGATGATCATTTAATAAATTTATTATGAAGGCAAATGACTCGTACATAAATCAAACTGCTTCATTAAGGGAGAAACTCAGTCAGCTAAATACAGAGGTGACAAAGGTTAACTTCATAGTCATGACACCAACTCTTGTGTCATTTCTCCTGAGCTCTCGCAATGAGTCAGTATTGCAGCAGTGCCTGGTGTTGCCATCCCCAAGTCCTCTGGCAGCAATGGCATTTCTCACATCACATTTCGCAACATCAAAACCAGTCTAAATGTTAGGAGAAATTTGTAATCCTGCTTTTGACAGAGGTGGAATGAAGGACTTTTGTTCTTTTTTCCTGTGCGCGTCCTGTGCAAGCCACAGCATTCCCAGCACCTCTATGATGTGTATAGCTGCACATGTCGCAATAACCCTCCCGGAGCAGGGTCCTGGTCCTGCTGTCTTCCAGATCTCTTGCATTAGTAACATATCTATCTCAGCTGATGTCAGAGTGCTGTGAGCCTTCGCCTTTATCTGACCTGCTCTCCTGCGTTTTCTCCTACTGCTCCAAGACTGATCTTTGCACACCGTACTCATGTGGTGGCCGTGGCTGCTGCAGGGCAGCCCACAGGAAGAGCATTTTGCAGGACCCATCTCCCATATCTGGGTACCCATGGGCCACCCCGCACAGGCCAGGGTGTTTGGCTGACACTGTGGGGCTGTTCCCAAGGACAGCAATGCAAGTTTTGGCCTATTTCAGAAGCTGATGTGTCATAGTTGATACACAGAAAGAGGCTGCGGGGTGTTCTTGGGGAGGGGTGAGCCATCTCAATTATTGTCACCTTTTTAGCAAATGCCGTGTTATTCTTTTATGTCCTGTGCTCTGTGCTTTGGGAGTTTGTGAACAACGATGGCAATGGCAGGGCATATCAGCTGCAGTGAGAACAGAAAAAGGTGCAGGAAGGTTTTGGCCACACAAAGACAAAATGAGATGATTTTTTGGTGCCGTTGGCACTTTTAGAATTGGTGAAGATTTTAAATAACCCTGATAAAGAATTTACGCATCCTTTGGACCCCATACAGTTCTGCTCTCTGCGATGCGATGCTCACATGTGCAGCCTGACTCTCTCTTAATTTACTTATACCTTGAGCAGAAACAGGGCAGGCAGAGAAAGGCAGCATGAACACCAACCCACCATATGTTGTTTCTAATGATTGAGAATAGGGGGTGTGTGCATCGGTCTCCCAACATATTCCTTAGGCCAGGGGCCTGTGGCACTACAGCTGTTGTGCTTTTATTCCCNAGAAGCCACCAGCTGTGATACGCTTTTGGAAGGCAGCTCTTTTGCAAGGATGCAGTTGCCGCCACCTATTCCCCACTGAGTTATGCAGCTCAGTACCAGTGCCAAGTGGCAGGGAACACAGCTATGTTTTGGGAATTTCAGGTTTTTCCAAGCCTCTGGCATTAAATGCTTTTGTTCTCATTCGTGTGGCAGAATCCATTGCATTTTCCAGATTTGGGGCTGGTACCAGTGCACTGCTGCTTTTGCACAGCGATGTATTGCAAGGTAGTGCCTGAAATCAGTAATTGAAAGAGGCAATAGAACCGTGTCATCGCGCTATTAGTTCATATTTTTATAAAACGGCAGGAATTCAGAATATAGCTCTTTTAATGTCTCATTCAAGCAGACAGTAACATTGAAACGTATTTTATTTGATGCCCAAGAGACACGCACTAGCATTTATAGTGACAATAGAAATCTACTTGTATTCCAAACTCTTCAGGAGAAACATTGATAGCTTTATTCAAAATAATGGCATTCAGAATTGCTGAATCACGTTCCCAGAGCGTCTATCCTGGAGGAAAGTCATAGTTCTAATAACTAAATAACATCTAAGTGAGTCAAATGTGTCTCCTGGTCTGTACCGCAGGGAGGGGATGCCCATGAATACAGAGAGGGGAATGCATCAGGATGATCCTGGCTCCGCTGTGGTCCCTCTTGTCTCTCTCCAAAAATGGGGGAGAAGAGGTTTTCACCCACTAGGAGTCACTGAATTTTGTGAGTTAGGCTGGCAGGGATGCTTAATAACAAGAAATAAGGATAGTCACACATTAATTTATTAATTATTTATTAATCTGACAGCATTTATGTGTTATATTTTTTGATACAGTGGTGAATTATCCAACAGTAGTGAAGCCTCAGGCGTAGGTGACCTTGTGGTGAATCTTGGCTGTTTCATTTTGCTGAGGGCTAAAGGGAGGCTCGTTTCATTTTTATAGACGAACTCTGAGGTCTCTGTATGAGCTCTACAAGAAGCAGCAAGATTCTGCTATTACATTAAATATAAGACCTGCTATGTGTTAAAATAAAGTGGAAGTCTGTGTTAAACTGGCACAAGGCAAAAATTACCCTCATATTCTAAAAGAGGCACTGATACCATGCAGAAAATAGTCTATTTGGAGATCATTCTGCTGATATTTTTCTCCACTGTATCTTTTTGGGGAGGAAAACAAGCTCTCGGTGGCTGAGGAGTTCATTTTCTCCCGCTGCTGCTTTTTTCATTGAAGTCATCATAATCCTCCATTTGTGACATCAGAGTTACTGGCTAGCGATATAATTATGATTTCACAAACTGAAGATTATGACCTTCAAATGAGGAAGGCACAGCGGGGAGGACAGATTCCGAAGCAACAGCCATCAGATATTTGTGAAATATTTGTGAAAATGCCCTTGCAGTTTAGAAAAAAATGAGGGAGAGAAGGCAGGAGGGAAACATCCAAAAAATATTATCAGCAGAATGAGTTGCCAGCCAGTGTTTTTTTTCCCCGAGTTTCCCATTTTGTGCCCATGATTCTCTAACCTGTCTCATTTAGCCTTAATGAACACAAGACATTTTTTTAGCATGCCATATGTGCTGTGGTCCTTAGGAAAAAAAAATGCATCCAAATAACTTATTTTTTATGTTCTGACTGTACCCAATCATAATTTACATTTTGCACAGTTTGATGCCCATCTGCAATGTCTTTACTATCAGAAAAGGTAGTAAGAAAGGGAGGAAAAAACCATAGGAACATGTTGAACGACTGACACAAGAAAACCTGGTTGGAAGAAAATTATTTTTGTCCCTGTGTGAATAAACAACTCGGAGAATGGGTTGAAATCCTATCTCCAGTGGTGGGGCCAGCTTCTGTATCAGCCATGCCTCGAGAAGAGCCCCAGCAGTCTCTGTGTGTCTCTGGGAAGTCTCTTGCTCTGTGAGGGGGTGGGTGAATGGTCCCCCCTTGGCTGGGGAGGCTGAGGAGCAGCCACACAACTTGAAAATGAGCCTTGCCTCTTGGCATGAAGTTCAGAAACAAGTTTTCTGTACAGAAGAATTGTGCCTCAGCTGGATTCTTGTTTGCAGTTATGGGACAAGCTATTTAATGACCACAAATACTCCCCTCTCCCCTCCCCAAGTCTCCTTGCAAACGTTTCATCCTGAAAAGGTGAAAGGCCTTTAAAGGCCATCTGTTCCTCTTCAGCGTTCCCTGTCCTTAAAAACACTGGAATCATGTATTTTCTCTTTGGAGCTTGACAGGAGGAGGAGAAAGGGAAGGAAGCACCAAAGGGAGGTCCCAGACCAGCAGCTCCAGGAGCACATTTCCACCACGTGACTTTCTGCCTGATGGGGTCTAAGACCTTTCCCAGAATGGCACTGATGGACTGTGAGCTTCTCTGCATCCCCAAGTTCTGCCAAGCGCTATGTGGGGCCTCGTTCTCAATGACTGTAACAAATGATGACAACTAATTACATTTAGAAAACAACATTTTCCAAACACAGTTCCAACTGTAGCAATCCAAGTTAGTCACATCAAGCCATTGGAGAGCCCTGATATGGCCAGGCCAGAGGTCTGGCACCTCTGCAGCCCCAACTTGGCTTCCCTGTGACCCCATGCAGGGCAGGGTGTCAGACACAGGAGCAGGGGCTCTGGTTGTGTCACAATTCCCATATTTCTTCCCAATCATCTCAAAGGTCTATTTTTTCCTTTAGTAGCCCAAGTCAGAAAATGTTATATATCCCTTGCCTGGAATGGTACCAGTTCAGAAATGTTTCATTTTGATAACATGAGCTGATGGGAACTATTACAGCTTGACGAGACCTTCAGTCACTTCATCCCGGATTTTACAAACTCAGAATTTAAAGATTGGTTACAGTAGTCAGAGTGGTGCTTTTAGCATTTTCCAGCCTCTCTGTAAAGCTAGCTATGGTTTTAGGACTTACAGGCTCCTTAAATTTAGCAGGTGATTTAAATGGCCAAAAACCCAGCATTTCTTACTTATATGACATATAGAAGAAAAACTCCTGGTGTTAATATTAAGTTCCAGTGCTCCATTTGGATGTGAGGAGTGGTGGGAGGCAGAGGACTGTACTGAAGGGGCACCTGTGGCAGGGGATGTACAGCCTGGCACATGGGTTAGGCTCTTTTGTCAAGATGAAGAGGAAAGGTTTCTTGACATTGAGTAAAAAAGTCAGGATTTCTCATAGGTCAAGACCTCCTCCATGCAGCCAAAGTCATGTGTGACTCTTTCACTTCCCCCACTCTAAAACAGGGATGTGGTATTTGTGCATAGCTCTGAGACTCAGGGGGTACTCACAGTATAGATGATGTACTGGGGATATTCGAGAGTGGTCACAGCTAACGTAACTTTCAGCTTGGCCATCTGAATGCTGAGTCTGAAATACCCCAGCTGTTGTCATGAGGGCTGCTTTGAGAAGCAGAGAGAGCAAGCTGTCTCCAGGAGCTAGAGGTGGCCAATTTACAGTCAGAAGTACAAATCTAATCCAGATCTTTCTATCCCACTTAAATCCACAGCAAACTGCTTGTGATCAAGATACAGATTAATAACTACATATGAAATATTTAGTGACTAATTTCTCATTACAGATGCTTTGGGGAACACTGTAAGCTGGATGCAGACAACTGAAAAATGAAAAAAAAAAAAGGAAATTATTGAATACATTATTCACTGCACATGATTTGACCCGCTTTAGGAACTGCAGTGTTAAACCATAAGACAAGACCCTGCAGAGCATCTGGAGTGTCTTTACCCACTAGTAGAGAATAAAGTAGCAGCAGTACCATGCCAGGTACCACAGGAATGAGTATATGTATTGCAAAACAGAATTAATTTAAAATTATAGTTTGAAAATCTTGCAGTTTGAGTGAAAACCGAGTGCAGAATTGACCCAGTGACCTCCCCGAGCCTTCCTTCTCTGGTTGGTACTACTCAGAGCAATAGAGTATAACTTTTTTTCTAGTTAATAAACAAACGACTCAGTTTTCTTCTTCAATTTCACTTTTGCTAAACGTGCATCCGTGGCAATGAACTGAAAAAAGCAGCCGAATAAATAAGTACAGACAAATACATGGAGGAGTTCAATTATAATTTTCCTCTATTGAAACTGCCTTTTAACAACTACATCTTCTGACTGACAGCTTATTAATACTAATTACATTAGATGTATGCAACATAACTAATGCACTGGTACTTTCAATTATCTTCCCTTGTCTTCATTCCTTTCCCTGCTCTCCCATCCTCCCTTTTCATACCCTGTAACCGCTACCTTGGGCTGCAGCTCAGAGCAAATGGATCTGCCTGTCCATGAGCAAAAGCCTTTTATTTCTTACATGGGTAAGAATTGCTGCAAACTCGGGCATGTGTTTGTGAGACTGTGTGGGTGCTCGGCAAGACACGATGAGAGGGGAGCTTCCAGCCCCGGTGGCAGTTGGCAATACTTGGCTGTTGGGGGGAACTTCCTGTGAAGGTCCTATGAATTTCCTATGGCAGTCCTGTGAATTTCCTGTGGAGGTCCTGTGAAGCTCCTGTGCAGGTCCCACACTGTCTCAGGCTGTCGTGGTCTCCAGCCCTGTTTTGTACATCAATTTTCACAGCTTTTCCAGAGCGCAGTGCAAACCCAGTGCTAATCCTGGTGAATCTGCAGTAGATGTTTTGGTGATCTGAGATTGAAACAGCACTGATTGACCCTTTCCTAATTATAAGCTCTGCAGAAGGACTCTGTGCACTGGCATTTTTCTTTTACAAAGTCACAGTCACTCCCCCAGGTCCTTGTTTAGACCAAAGTCCCCGGTAGTGTCTCAGCTTTGTTTTTGTCTGTTTTTTTTTCCCCCATATCTAATGAACTGTCAATTGCTTATGCAAATCAGGGCAGAAGAGACATTTAAAGGTTATTTATAATGCCTGAAAACATTATGAAATCAATCATTCCAGCTTTTACAGCTCTCCCTATTCAAGTGTCATTTAGATCTCTAACTTTTTACATTATATTGCTGTAATTGTTTATGTAAGAAGACAAATATGTTTTGATTTTTTTTTTTATATAAGCTTGCTGATTGGTAAAACATCTATGACAGTTGACATGGAAAGCAGGGAGGTTTTGATTAAGCTTTTCTGATATGTAAATGTTTGTAAATGAAT
This sequence comes from Anhinga rufa, assembly GCA_013400875.1. NCBI lineage: Eukaryota > Metazoa > Chordata > Aves > Suliformes > Anhingidae > Anhinga > Anhinga rufa. The sequence goes on from VZTV01067510.1 coordinate 22,226, forward strand.
TATATATTTTTAATTTTTTTTAAAATTCTATTTAAAAAGCAGCAGTAGTATCCCATAGCAATTGCACTTTAAACAAAGAGACTGAGATGAATGTTCCTGTGAGTAACATGTATTTAAAGGAACCCTAAGAGTAAACATTGACTACTCTATACAGAAAGTTAGTGGAGGCAGCCTTTAGTATTCACCAAGTATTTATACTGGGCTCTTACACAGTGAGTATGCCTTGGCTATAATATTCTGTAATTGCTAAAAGTTAGACTGGACCCATGGTCAGACACAAAATGAAATGGTTGTCCAGTAAAAAACTCTATAAAATCAGACTACTACCATGAACTCGCAAGTGATTTCCTATGTCAGGTCCTTACATGACAACATTGGCGCTTGCTCCTTGTACTGTTGATAACAAGTGGAGAGTACATCCCTCTACAGCAGGTTTTGTGCCTGCTGTCTTTGAGATGTTCTGAATGGTGCTGGATGGCAACATAAGGGTAAGTAAGATTACCGCATCCCTTGAGATTTATTTTAGTAGTATTTTTCTGTGGAGTACATGAATTTTTTACCTGGTGCCCCCAAGAAAGCACCACTGCGGTCATGGGGAGCTTGAGATGATGCAGTGGTGGAGATCGCCCCTGTGTGTGATCCCACTGCAGTACTATGGGGCTTTGAGCAGCCCCATGTAGGCAGGTATGGTGGGTGTTGCTCAGGCACTTCAATTTTGCAGGATTTTTCAGTAACAAAGAAATCCAGCTGATGACAATTCTAACATCTGTCCTCTGCAGAAAAGACAAATAATTTGTGCTCACTTGTTTAAATCGAGCATTTGGATCCTTAGGCACAGAGACAACTGACAGCATTCTTCTGTGGAGCGAGCACATCCCTCTTGAGCTTTTAAACTGAACTTAATTTATGGGCACAGCCATGCCTTTTCCAGGTGGTGAGATACTGGTTAAACCCAACAGGAGTTGTGCCTCAGAGAAGGGTTAAATTCGATATTTTGAACTGGACGCTAATTAAAGCTGAATCTTTCCTAGTCTTAGTGTTTTGAGCCCATTAAGCTTTTTGAGTGGTTTCCAGAGTGTGAATGCCAGACTGAAAAGAGAAATATAGTTCAGTGTTGGGGTCCTTGTTAGCTCTCCTTTCAGTTTCAGCCTCAAAGAGCCAACCTGATGTTTTCAAATAGCAAGTTTGCTCTTGTGGAACATCTGCCATCTTCTGCAAATGACACAGCTTTGGATCAAAAGACAAATGAAAAGCCAGGATGGAGGAGGTTGAATCCAAATCTCCCCCAAAATGGGGAGGTGTGGCAGGAGGTTCTCATTGATGGTCCATCTGCAGCCTTGGATCTCGCATTTGTATTGTGCCCTGCTGGCATTTCTATTCAGTTTGATGGAGTTCAAGGCTCTGTTAATTCACCTGTTCTCTTTCATCTTTCAAAGTGAATTAACAGCTATTTTAGCAGTATCATGGTAAATCTGTAACATTTGTTTTGAAAAGGCAAAAGAGCTCAAAAGATTACCTAGGTGTCCAGCTGTGATAATATTACCTGCCTTGTAAAATGCCGTAGGTGACTTTGAAGATGTGAAGCAAACTGGGGATTACATTAACTTCCTTCTGATTTGCTAAAATTATTAATTCATATCACCAACTATCAAATAGTGTAGGGTTATTATTTTTTGAAGTATAAATGCCTAACTATTTTTGATATGCATGGCAAAGTACTGCCTTCAACTCATTAAAACCTGTTTTGATTATATCTGTGGTAAAGGTTGGCATGTCTTTTTTGGTTTTTACTGGTGTTTTCTTTATAATACAAGATTATAGTAGCCTGCGTTCACGTTCAGCCTAAACAGTCAGAAGAACGAGTATTGCATAGCAATGTGATTTTGTAATATAATAGTTTAACACTGAAGTTTCCCAAACTTTTTTCAATCTCTTTGCCTCACTGCATGGCAGATTTGTGTTACACGTTACTCAGTGCAGCAAAAGCCATGTTCACATCCAAGCAAGTCAGTGGTGGAACTGGAAACACAGTCTTTCTTTCCAAAACTTTCTAGTCTAAAACATCACTAGAAATTTTGGAAATCTAATTCTCCCCTTTTCCAAATAAATAATTTGAGTGGTTTATCTATTTTATATAGCATTTAATGTCAGTGTTGGAAGGTGCTCTTGTTGGCTTTTGTGCAAGCAGGCACTTTTTGGAAGGGACTTGCTGATTCAATCTGCACTGTTTTAAGGGATGCAATTGCCAGGCAAGTACTTGGGTGGTTTCAGTAGTTTTGTTTCTGCTCCTTCAGTGTTGGCTTCTGACTCTTCCCAAAAGTCTGCATTCCCAGGGGCTGTGGGAAGAATTGCAGGTCTTGTTATTGGAGGACATTGCGATTGCGATGATTTAGAAGAGAATGGCTGACTCAGAGCTCAGATTCATAAAGCTGGAGTGGATGACACAAAATTCTATTTAAATCTTTTCCAGCTCTCCTGTGTTCAGGCTGGAACATTTCATTTCTCTGGTGGAGACATGGGCTTATTGTTTATTTGTTGTTCCTTAATCTCGGTGCACTAGAGCAGGGAGTAGAAAGAAAAATTGGGAATGGCCTGGAGCAACTATTAACCACCACAGCATGACAGTTTTTGGGATGGTGACCCTCACCAGTTAGGGAGGCTCACGCCAGATACCTGAGCTCCCATACTAACAGTGAGGCAGAAAAGGGAACGAACCATTCTCCCAACAGATTAAAGAAATATAATTATCTGCTGGGGCAGAATCCTAAAGTGTCTTAACCCCAGGATTAATACAAAAACATATTTTCCAGTTCAGGTTCCCTCTTTAGCCAGGCTTGGCTAATCTACATTTCCAGGGCAAGATGTAAGACACCATAGTCAATGCTGCAGTCACCTGTCTTCCCATGCTCTTCCTGCCTGTGCTCTGCCAGTGATGCTTCCAACACAATGAGATCATTGTTTAAATTTCGTTGCCTCTTCCATTAATCAGGAACAATTTGAAATCATAGGAGCACTGTAGCATTTCTGTTAATCAATAACTAACCGAGCTATTAATTTTCTACTATATATTGTTCTTTAGTGTGCAGAGAGTGAAAACTTGTCGATCACCTGTACTGATCCTACCCAGCACCCACAAGGGTCAGTGGAGAGATTTCCCTGGACTTCAGTGAGTGCCTAGGGATGCCCGAGATGCCCCAGTGGAGGTGCTAAGGGTTGTGAGAAAAGGAGGAACTCTAAAGACATTCACATCACTGCTGTTTTATTACTTCAAGGTTTTAAAAGCAGCCCTAACTCCAAATATTGGCAGGCTTGGGTTGTTTAAGTCTTAGGCTGTTTTGAAGATATCTTCTGCCTTTATTTTCCTTGAAAGGTGTTTATTGGTAAATTTGATGCAAAACTGCCTTTTTAAAAAGGAAAGGAAATAACTGTGACGCTAAAATACTTTAAATGTGGTTATGGTATATATAGTAAGTTTGGATAGACACCGCTGACCCTTGTTGGGACCTGAATATATGTTCCTCCTCTGCCACTGATTATCATTTCTATAGCAGGAGCAAGGAGAAAGCGTCCACATTTTCATGGTCCTTGCAGTTCAGAGTGATGTGTTAGTATGTATCGACCTTTAACATCTGCAACTGCTCCATTGAGGTCTGGCAGAGGACCTCTGCTAGAGTCCTTACCAAATGTCCCACATCAGGATGTCAGCTGAAAAATTCAATAGCTGTAAAATTTTACAGTAGCAGAGCTCTGATAATGAGTGTAACAAATAATTAGTTGATGTACTGCTTTGTTTTTTAAAAGTACGGTAGTTGATGAACTTGCTATGCCGCAATTAGGAGCTCATTAGCAAACAAAATTCAAGGGTAACAAATACCTTAAGGGGATGTTTTTAGGAGTATTTAATGAAATCCTAAAATCAAAGGAAGAAGGCTAAGGAAATGTAAATTTTCTTCCCAGACATGCTACACACCTCCTGAGGGTCTAGGGACAAGGCAGGATCTGGAAGTCAGGACTGAAGCTCACTTATTTGGTAGGGTTTGCATTCACTTACAAATGTTAGGCCTTTCCATGTCATTAGAAATGGCACTGCATCCCCAGTTTATTTTGCCCAGCTAGAAAAATCCATATTGTTTTTCTACTCTATTGTTTAGTTTGATGGTTTTAGAAAAAAGAATGCATTCCTTTTGCTATTGGAAGAGGACTATATCTCAGGAAAGAGTTTTTTCTTTGGTTTTGATAATTTTTTTATTAATTTTTTATTTTATTTTTACTTATTTTTATTACTATTAAGGAAATAGTAATCCTAACAAAGCTGGCAAAAAGTATTTCCTGGACTGCTCACAAAACAACAGGAGATACCTTCCATGAAGCCATGTACTCCATCAAAAAGTGTTTCTAGGAAATTTTTGCTCTTGTTTATATGCTTATTTGAAGAGGTCATTTTCTGTGGTTAACTCCACCTTGTCTCCAGAAATCCATCTCTCATTCTCTCCGTGATGGATAAAGCAATAGGACAAAGAGAGCTGGTTTTACCCTTGTCCTGAGAAAAACCTTTTAGAAAATGATAATGGGCTTCTAACAAATGAGAAAGCTGGTTATCATTGGGGAGAATTAATCTTTGACTTGATTGAGAATACCTATGCCAAATTACAAGCTACGATATCCATCTGCTTGCTTTCATCCAGCAATATAGATTTATTGTGACATTTCAGAGAAGGAGTAAGAAAACATATGAACAACTGTTTTGGTTCATTAGTCCTTTATTGGTAAAGCATGGTGCTCAGTGATGTTAGAGGTGTACGAAAAGACAATCCTTTGGCTGAAATTGGTACAATTGTTGCATTTACAAGGCTGTGCAGAACATCCCCAAGGACAAGCTTACAAATTAGCTGCTGCATTATGTTACTTGACTGTGAGATCGTTCTTTTGTTTGAGACTGGAATGATTCAGCCAGTAGCTCCAGGAGATGGGAGAAAATGTGGGGGTACATCCAGAGCCTTCTGGATAGCAGCTGCTTAGGATACCAGACTCGCTCATCCCAGTGTCAGGTGGATAAAACAACCTCATCTTTCCTACAGCTCCTTTGCCACAATGGCTTGAGAGGGCCGCTGGCAGGGCCAGCGTGGGCGTAGGGCAGCTAGGGTCTCCCGCTCTATCAGGAGCAACCAACTTGTCAGACCCAGGACAGGCAAAGGAAGTACCACTGGGACAGGGTGTCCCTGAATATTTCTAGCTTAGTCTCTTATCTCTGGCTGTCATCCTCATAAGCCCTTCATTTGTGGCGGGTTTCTATGAAGGAAAACCCATCTGTGTTGTCACTTGCTTTTCTCACAAGTGTTTATTTTTAATCCACTCTAGGGGGCTATTCCATGGGTACAACCACATAGGCTGTTGATTTATTTACAATCAAGGATCTCAGTGTCAGGATGTTAAAGCCTTCTAAGCCAACTCCCTTTTCATATGGGACAACCTTTGGAAATGCATTTTAGGTTTATGACACTGGCTTGGCTTAATTTAATTTACTGTTCACTTAACCGATCATTCAAAATACCAGATGTGACAGACAATAGATTCAGCTGAAATATTACCTCACAGGCATGTTCAACATATAGAATATGCTCTCCATATGTGAAGGTATTGAATGTCCCCCATCTACATCCAAGAGAAATCAGTTTGTTTTGAAGGATAGTGAGGCTGAGTGGGAGACAAGGTCCCTTATTTCTTCTGTAACCCTTGTAGTAGCTGATGTGAGAGTCTAACCAAAGCTCTCTTGGGTCAGATAAAATGTGAACATCTAAAAAGGCCAGCAGCAAAGGATTTGTCATGTGTAAAACATTTGTTGTTAAGTATTTACTGATGTGGAGCTAAGTAATTCTGCTAGCAACTTTAATAAGTACAGACACAAGCAGACACTAAAATGGTGGCAGAAATGTGGAACATCCCACGTTTTTAAGAGCACCTGTCTTCTGATGGCTGGGATGGTCTTTCTCAAGTGAGAGGTCAGACAGTGTTGGTAATGTCATTAGAGAAGAGTTGCAGCAGTCTGCTTGTGAGTGTCACAAATACTTGCTGACCTTATTATGGTCATTGGTGCACTAAAACCTTGAGCTGGGATAAGGTGCTTTGAGAGCTGGTCCTTAGAGGTGGCATTGGCCATCAGAAGAGTTGCAGCAGTCTGCTGAGGTGTCCCTCCTTTTCTCTCACGACTGCATTTATCCTTTGGAGCAGGATGATATATGTGGTCAAAACAAGAGCAATGGAGATGTAATTAATTCCAGGAGTACCTCTAGTACAGCAGGCAAGAGACCTTGCTTCTTTTGGAGAAGCAAATGTCAGATGCCTATCATCAATGCTTTTGAAGTTTATGGTCTGAGGTTCCTTCATGTCAGGGCAGGACCTACCTAGGGTACTCATCTAGACCTTTACTATTAAAGAAAGATTAAAAATTAAACTTTCAGTAATGCAAGAACCTGAACTTCAAACTCCCATCTGCCAGTAGAAAGTTAATCTGATCTCAGTAGTACCAGATAAAGTCAATCTGTCTTCCTTGCCTAGTTAATTTTTAATCGTTTCGATGGAGTAGGAGGGCAGTGGTAGGTGAGATTAAGAGCATACTGCCTTACCACAGCCCCTAGATCCTAATATGGACTGAGGAACAATATGAACTCAACTTCCGTCATTTTTATGGAAGTTTATATTCTGTAATATACCCCTGTGTTTATTTATCCCAGACTTGGTGTGTAGGTGTGTTCTATTAACTGACTTTCAAGGATAATAGTACACAAAAAAAATCTGCTTGTGTGTACATGTTCACAGTATACTGTCAAGCTGTTAATGGGAACAGTATTTCCTAGGTCTACAGCAGATGTTTTCATCAGTGCTAACTGGGAAAGAGGATTAATGTGACCAAAACCACTTTTAGCTCCAGTTTTGGGGTGATTCAGTAGTCTATACTGGGGTACTTGTCTCAAACTTTAAAATTAACTTCTAAAGCATTATTTTTAAGATAATATTTCGATTTCACTATTAGTGAGTTTTGCAATATTTCTGTCGTTCTGCATCAACGCTTACAAAGCATGCAAAGATGTAGAGATTAATACCCTGTGTCAGCACAGCACTTAACGTGCTGAATTTTATCATCACTGTAAAGGGAGGGAACTCAGAAATTTTCAAGCATGTCTCCATTCCATAGACAGCCCCAATTTACAATGCTGAGATAACAGCAAGCCCAGGCTTAGACTCTTGTTGAACCAGGGCCACCTTAGCCAAAACGACTCTAGACCTTCCTTGTGTTTGCTCTGCCACCATCTCACTGTTTGTAGGGAACAGGGCAACTATTAGTGCCACTGATTTTTTTGTGGGTCTAGGCAGCTCCCAGGAAGATACCAGGCAAGGTCAGCAAGACCTAAAGGTTTGGGTTGCTGCCAGGGGAAGTGTGTTAATGATGGCCATAGGACCTCAGCAGGGAAAAGTGGGAGTTAGAGGGTCCCCAGGTGGCTGTAGGAGGGGAAATATCTTCTCTGTTCCCTTACACATGGACTTTTCAGAAGGATTTGTGTTCCTAACTTGCACTGTCAGGCAACTAAAGGGCTTTCAGAACCTAACCCCAATTAATGATCTGTTTGTAGAAAAAAGTTGGATCAGCAAGAAAATGTAGAAAAGATGAAGCAAGATGCTGCAGATACAGTATAGAGAACTGAACCGTGCGCTTCTATCACTGGATAACCCCAACATGTGTATAACTCATTTAGGCAACTGTAACCTGAAATACTGTTGAATTCCTATTTTTTTTCCCAAAGTAGGGTGCATAGAACGGTTTTGTTTGCCTGGTCTCAGATCTGACCCCACCATGCCTGTTTGTCCAATGCCCTTTAGGGGATCTAATTTCATCTGGCAATGTTGGAGGTGACAGCTCTGTGCAAATAATTAGCAGAAATGCAAATCAACATAAGTATGTTTTTTAATACTTCATGCCTGGAGCTGTGCTAAACTTAGCAACTATGAACAAACAGCATCAGCGTTCCCCTCCTTGAAAGGACAAAGAGCCTCCTGGTATTTGGGGTGTCTGCTACATTTGTTATCTCAGTGTAGCCAACCCAAAACATTTAATAATGTGAGCAGGCCCTCAAAAATTACTGAGATTCATAAATGTTGAATGTTTTCATTTCTGAGCCTTGAAGGTGTACTTAGCTAATATCTGTAAGCTTTTCTTTGTAACTGAAAGGCTGGGAAATTACTCCCAGTTAATGAAAGTGAGATTCTCATGTAATCACCTTATTTCAGGAGCAAGGCTTTTAAATAAACTCCAGGAGACTCGTGATAAAATAGAAGAAACTGGCAACATTGAAATATGATCTTTTATCATTAAACCATTTGCTCTTAATTAGTTTTTATTTGCAATATTGACAGCTAATCTCCTCTCTCTATTATACATGTGCAACTTGAAAGTGATTGGCACAGCAGAGTGTGTATGTAGCTGAAGACATAATTTGATCCTCCCCATGTAAGATTTCCAAACCACCCAGGATATTTTTGGTAAAATTGAGGTGTCTTTGTATGAGACCTGTGGGCAAAAGTCAGTAATTCCAGACCTGACCTTGATTTCCCCGGGTTTAGAGATAATGAGAGGCTTATGGGACCAGTGACTAGCTGCAGCCCAGTGGCCTGGCTAAAAAAGTGGTGGATGGTGGAATAACTGTATCTGTCTTTCAATATAATCCGATTTATTGAAAAATAGATAAATAAATACATACATTTTAATTTCAACAAGGTGACATTTGATGATGTTCACTAATTTAAGAGAGACTGATTTATGCATGTTTAATCTTCACTAATGATTACTCCAGGGCAAGAAATGAAAATAAGTTCAGTTAATAATATGTGTATATATTATTAACACCTTTACAGATGGAGATGGTTCTCTTCCTGGTAGAAAAATGTACAAGCAATTTGTGGAAGATCCAAATGACTCAGGGCTGTCAGAACCTTTTCCTAACTTACCAAAATGTAGAGAGCAGGAATATTTGGGCAGTAAGAATTCTCAGCTGATCAACTGTCATTCAAAACTTGTATGAAAACAATAAGTATAGTAAGCAGCCAATCCCTTATGTTTTAGGGTGCTATATAAAAATATTATGTGTATTGCTGTTATTATACCCTGACTGTGGCTCTCCTACTGCCATACAAATATTAAGTAGGATGCAATCTTTGAATTCAGTCTATGTGCTGACAGACAAAACTTATTGTGAATATTAATGTGCTTGGTCTAATCATCCTTCTATTTTTTGTGTAATTTACTCGGTCAGGGAGTTGGAATTCCCTCCTAGCTGTTACAGATTCAAGCATTTATGCAAAATCCTCCTGTCTTGAGATTTACAGTGGATTATCTACAAATATTTGAATACATTAGTACAGTCCTTTAAATGCATTCTCTTTATTTACATACAGAACAAATAACAAGCAACTTGAATGACAGCACTGTAATTCCATCAAGTAGCTCTTATCCTGAGAAACCACAGAAATAAAGTGCTAAGAGGCCCATGCGTTCGGTGGAGCTCCGCCTTGGAATTACAACTCCATAACCTGGATTTCATTCATTTTTCATATTTTTAAAAAAATCCACTATTTCATAAACTGAGGAGCCGTTGTGTTTGGAAGAGGAAAGAGCTGGAGAAGGGTGGGGGTGGCAGTCTCTCCTCTCCTCTCATCCACTTCTACCACAATCAAGGAAAAAAATCTGTCATTTCTGTGGTATCACCATGTCCGTCAGTGTACCAGATCAGAGAGTAAACACTGGATTCATGTTATTGATGGGGTGGGAGAAGGTTTGCTGCAATTGATGATGTGGGTTTGAAGAGCTCCTTTCAATCTGACCCACCTGGGCTAAGGATGGGTTATCCTGCATCTGTGGCTATTTTATGAGTTTATGGTATTTGCATTGATTTATGAGGCTGCTGCACTCATGCTCAATTGCAGATTATCGCAGTACATCAGCGGGTGGATTGATGTGAGAAAACCAGCCTGGGCTTGGTTTCTGTTCCAAACCTTCCCCCTGGAAGGAAGGGAGAATAAAATCAAACCCAAAGACTTGCAGTAGACCTTTGTAGTAAGAGAGATGGGTTCCTGCCGATCCCAGAGGTAAAGCCTTAACAGTTTCCATGGAATAGTCAATTATCTGTTTCATTGCACAAGCCAATATCTTTTCTCAAAAAGATGTATTAGAGTGTTTAGCCATTCAAGTGATCCATCTGGCTGAGCATTCTGAGATGCTCTTTAAACTTGATTTATCAGGCCCAGAAGTGGTGTCCTTGATAGCTTCTGGGACTGTATAGGGACTGTCCATGCATCTGCTTCATAGTCACAGGGGCTGATGACCTTCAGTTCCTCGCGGAAATAGGGTCTGTGCCATCACACTTCTCAGTCAGCACAGCATTATTTCACATTAGTGCAAGGCTGCAGTGTAATGGTGGGAATTAAAAATTGCTGGTGCGGATGAGGGCCAAGGGGCCACCAGATGGTTCCAAGGAAAATGCAAGAAAGCCCCCAGGCTGCAGATCCCTGATAAGACATGTCTTTTTCTCCAGCAGAATCTGCACCTAAATCCTAATGGAGGCTGGCTAAACCCCTGCGGCATAAGATTGTATATTGCTTTGAAATCTCCTCTATTTATAAAATACACATTACAGCTCCAGTATTCACGTTATCCGCATTTCCATTGGGTATCACCTCCAACACAGTTAAAACATGGCACAGTGCAGTTACTGGGTAAGTCACTTTTCTTGTGTTCTTGTCTTGTTGTGGTGGGGCCTGTGCCGATCTGCAGCCATGAGGGTTGGGCACAGCTACAAGGTGCCCGTGGGAGAAGGGGGCTAAGCTCCCCTGTAAAGCAGGGAATCAGGATTGCAGCGTATCTGGGTCAGGCATCGTCAGTGATTGCTGCCGAGCACATGGTGAGATGCAATCGCAAAGCCTTGGGCTGCAAAGCGGGGGAGGGAGACACACCCCAAGGAGGTGCTGGCTTTGTATTTAGTACCAGAGGGGTGCTCAGCGTTGAAGGTAGGACCCAGCTAACTGCTAAATAGAGGGCATTGGGAACTGCTGTAACATAGGAGCAGCTAGAAGGAGGCTGTATGTAATGTTTACATCCTCAAAGTGCATTTCAAGGCAAAAACATTTACTGTAACACAAGTAAATTAAATCAATAGTGTAATATTTTAATTACTAAAAACTTCGGGCAAAATCCTACGTATTTTCTTCTGGGCTATCATCCAGCTTTACAGCATAAATTCTTTAAAGGTAAATTATTAAATTAAATTAAGCTTTGGTTCCCATTTGCTGCTTTTTAAAACTGAAAATTGCCACTTGGCAATGATTTATTCTTCCCCCCCGCCCCCTTTTTTTTTTTAAGCAACGAAAGCAACAAAGTTTAAGTATGAATGTGTTTTGGAGCAAATGGAGTTATATATTTAATATAATCCAAAACAGATTGTCTACTCAAACACTCTTCATTAAATGAACTGTCTGCAAGTGTGATTTACAGTGCAACGTGGTCATGTGAATGTTGTGTGTATTTAATAACTGCACAGTAATAGCTTATTGGCAGGAGTGGTAATTTGATTTTGGAGTTTTATCTTATTTTTGATTTCTGGACCATGAAATCCTGCTGTCTGACACACTTTTCCATTGCTTAATCTCCTGAGATCTGTGTAAAGAACAACTTTCCTCCTTACTGAAGATCCAGTGCCCTGCTATATATTTTTTTATTGCTAACCCCCCAGTGCAGCTATTCACATATACCCATGTCAAATTTATGTGCTTGGTACCACAATACAGACTGGAGTAATAGCCCAAAATATTGACATTTAATGAGCTAAGACATCTAGTCTTGGAGAAGATAAAATCATAGGATCATAGAATTGTTTAGGTTAGAAAAGACCTTTAAGATTGTCAAGTCCAACCGTTAACCTGGCACTGCCAAGCCCACCACTAAACCATGTCCCCAAGCACCACATCTACATGTCTTTTAAATCCCTCCAGGGATGGTGACTCCCCCACTTCCCTGGGCAGCCTGTTCCAATGCTTTACAGCCCTTTTGGTGAAGAAAATTTTCCTCATATCCAACCTAAACCTCCCCTGGTGCAACTTGAGGCTGTTTCCTCTTGTCCTATCGCTTGTTACTTGGGAGAATAGACCAGCACTACAGCCTCTTTTCAGGTAGTTTTAGAGAGCAATAAGGTCTCTCCTCAGCCTCCTTTTCTCCAGGCTAAACAGCCCCAGTTCCCTCAGCTGCTCCTCATAAGACCTGTGCTCTAGACCCTTCACCAGCTTCGTTGCCCTTCTCTGGACATGCTCCAGCACCTCAGTCTTGCTTGTAGTGAGGGGTCCAAACCTGAACACAGTATTCAAGGTG
>VZTV01067513.1:4592-26997 GCA_013400875.1 Anhinga rufa
CATAACTGGTGGAAAGTTTACTACAAAAAGATAAAATGGAAACAAGAGGAGAATTGACAGTCGTCAAGAGGTTAGTTGCAAATGAGATGCTGGCTTCTCTCCATCTCAAGAAAATTAAGAGTGAGCACCATCTTATTCAGTGCTTGCTTGCAACCACCCAAGCGTATTCACTTGACATCAAAGAATGGAAAAGAATGACTTCAGAAGCATTAACCACCACTGCTTAGTCTTCAGCATACTGATCCTTACAGGTACAGAAGTGTCCGCAGAGAGGAGTCACACAGAGCTGAGCGGGCAAGCTCTGCCGCTCTGCCACAACAGTCTTACCACATCAACACAAATCGCATGAACCATCGATTCTGGACTTCACCCTTTCCATCAGTGTGCTGGTGGGAGGAAGGAGTGGGGGAGAAGAGGTATAGAATTAGCCTTGTCCTAGAAGAAAAAGGAGAAAAAAAAAGAAAAAGGCAAAAAAAATGCCAAGGGATTGGAGAGTACTTGTCCCTCCAACTGTCTGTTATGAAGACATGTATGTCAAGACACCTCATGCGACAAAGGCCCATAACTTTTGTCTATCTCATTCTCAATAGACAGATTTTACTTTACAGGTTCAAAAATAAATCTAATCCCAAGACAGAAGATATCAAGAAGACTTATGGCACAGATCCTTGATCCACATCCAAAGAGTTGGCATTAAGTCAGAGGAAAGCACCTGACTTCCCACCCTTAATCTCCACAGTTATGCCTAATGGGATATGTTCTTCTGGATGAGAATTTCTCACTTTCCCTAATAATAAAAAATAAGGAGCTCTAAAAATCCACACCAACATCTGCTTGAAGCACTGCTTGTTTTATTGGGTCAACATTTAAACAAAGGCTTTTTGTTAACCTGAAAAGTGTGGATTTTCCTCTGCTCAAAAATGCATTAAGAAAAAAAAAAGAAAATAAAAAAGAGAAGAGATGGTAAGACTGAACCAATTTTGATCAGTCCTTTCTCCAGAATGCTAGTGATCAGGCTTTACAGCTGGACATCGAGATGAGCTTCCTAAGTAGCTATATCATTTCAGTGGCAAACTGAAGGTTAGAAACCCTCATCTCCATTTTCAGTTCCTGTTTAGACTTTTTTCCCAGCAAATGCAAAATAAAATGTTCCTGCATGTCAGCTCCTTCAAGCTGATAAACACTTGTATGCATATAGGTAAGTGCAATATATATAGACAGCATTCGGAGGAGGTGGATGCATTACCCAAGATTTAGTTCATAAGTTCTTAAATCCACACCAGAGACAAACAGTTACACTTCTGTAGGGGGAAAAAAAAAAAAAGAAACCCAAACCAGAGGCTTTTCAAGAGGACAAATGTTGTCTTAGTGCAGAAGCACCAAGATGCCAGTGGCTGGCCACCACCTGACCAGACTAATGCTTTTAACTCTGGTTCTGCTCTTCCAGCTAAGACCAGCATGATACCTCCAGAGCACCACATGCTGCATAGAGGTCTCCTAAGTCTGGGAAGCTCACCAGGCCTGGCAAAAGCATCTTCTCTGTGCAGGATTAATTCTTTCAGGATTCTACCCAGATGAAGCAAGCATGGTTTACATCTTCGCACACTCACTCGCATCTCCTTCCCTGCTCCCCCCTGCCATGTTTCACATTTCTCTAAGTCACCTTTTACCCCTCTGTGTGTACTTTGGTCTGCTAAAGCCATACATTCATAACAGTTACTTTTTTTGACTAGAGTACTATAATCTACAGTCAGGGTTTCCAGAAACTGTCAGTTCTCAGGAGATCATCTGAAAACGTAGCAGCACAGCATGGGTCAGCAAAAAAGTAAGGCTGCAGACAGAAAGCTGGCAAAGGCTGACTTTTTTTCCTGTCTGTATACCATATGCTGCTGCATGACTAGATGCATGGTCAACAGAAACCATTGTAAGTCTACCTTTGGTAAAAATCAGCCATCAAAAATTGTCTTGATTCTACATTTTTGGTTATTCATTATGCTGCAGTTTCCTAGTAAAGGCTCTTCCAGACCAAACACAAAATAGGAGTCAGACTGCAGCACCGATTTGCTGATAAGAGGTATTACTGCATGGTTACTCATGCAACCAAGACTGATGAGTAAAGGGAGGAGGGGATTTACCATCAGTTCTTAAAAACCTAAAAGCAACTTCAATTTAATTAGAAAACACTGTATTCTACTAACTGGGGTCACCTAACCTTTCTGGAAATACGAGCAAACTAGTGCTACAGCAGGATAGCTGAGCAGACCTTGGAAGTGATCCATCTATTTTTGAAAGAAACCTTTAGTGTAACCTCTTTAAGAAAGGCACATTACCCTCTGACTTTGAGCCAACTAGACAAAAAACACGTCATCCAACTTGACTAATACACATGTTTCCAATTTACAGAAAGACTCTTGGTTTCAGAGTTGAAATAAGATGCCAGTACAGTAGAGGAAGTTCTAAAACAATCTCTCTAATCCAAGTTTTTTGGCAGTTTAGGTTCCATCATGTTTCTCCAGCCAAGAAATACTTCCAAAGATGACATTAGCTGTTATTTGTTGGGGAATAGCCTCACAGAGCCAGAAAGTACCTGACAGAATTAATTCCTTGCTGAACCTTTGCCTACAGGTTCAAACACACACGCCTTAGATTACAGTCTGCAAGCCAAAAAAAAGGGAAGCATCATTGGGCTTACACCTTTCACTGCTGGATCCCCCCTCAACACACATGCCATAGTAGAAAGAACACTACAACACAAAAGCACTGACAGATGTGATAGGAAACTCCTGAGTAACAACACTAAAGAGACCATCTCAAAACCAAGGACTAAACCATGCCCGTCTTCTTATCAATGCTTCCTTTAGCATGGTTCTGCATCTTAATTGGTATGAATCAATCATCCAGTCTTTTTCCAAAACACATTCAGTTGCCATTACACCTACTATCTGTGCATTTGCAGTTCTGACTCTCGCAGAAAAAGCACAGGAGTGGTACAAGGAAAGAGTTTCAAAGATGCTGGAGAATTTTGCTTTATTCTAGCCCGATTCACGCATAACCCATGCATTTACACAGATTCAGGTCAACACTGCCGTTTTCCACCAATTAGGAAAAAAAGCAGAAATTCAAGTCAAGGTGCTCTGTAGCTTAGCTTTTACAGTCTCTTTTCTTCTTCACCGTTTTAGTACACTTCTCAGCACACAGTGAGACTTAAGAGCTACAATAAAGTGTTCTAGGCTCCTTTTCTGTCAGTACCAAAGACACCCTGTCTCAAGCAGATATCCCATTACCTGTTGTTGTGCTGTATTAAAAATCTATTCAGTTTTTCTACTTCCTTTCAGCATGTAACCTCCACACTACCTCCAGGCTCTTAACCAACTCTACCCTTAGAAATGAAGTGAATTCAATGCCATTCAACTAAGTAAAACACATGTAGAAGTACTTATATTACTAAGTAGATTAAACTACTGACAGCAGCAGTCTCAGGACCATCTTACTGGTCTGATTAACTGAACTGGAAAGTACGTGGACAGTACTGGTAAGATCATCATCATTTGTTCAGCACCAAAAGGCATGGAGACCAGAACTGGTATTAGCATGATGCTGTCAGAAGGAACACGGAGCTTTGCTCCATTTTCACATTCCTTTCACTCCAGGGTTTGTGACTCACTACACAATGAAAAGGCTTTGCAGAGCACTGCAGTATGACTCAGATGAGAATACAGCCAGAACAAAACTGTTCATATCAAGATATCTTCAACCCCAATGATTCATGGGAGGATTAGGGAAAGAATTGGTCTGATAAGATCCTCTATAGGGATGACTCTATGGAGCAAGTCCTGCAAGCAGCACATGAAGGCAGCTCTGACAGGACTCACCAGCATGCCAACCCTCCTGGAGAAGAAGGATCACAACCCCAGCCCATTCTACATTGAGGCTTACCTCCATTTCCCCAGAAAAAGGGAACAACTAGTTGCTTTGCTGTCCACAGCTTGTCATGATGGAAGCAAAGCATCTGAAGGACATACATATACAAATACCTTTTTAAACAATCTAGTCCAGAGGGGAAGGATCTGTTCTGCTCGTCCAAACTTGCACACACTGTTCTAACCTAATGCAACAAGATATTCTGTGGGAGAAGATAAGAAGTAATGCCAAGGGAGAGCGTTCTAGAGACTGAATGGGGTGAAGAAGGTATGCAGCCAAAACCTGCAGCTGCATTGATCTCAGCCCTTGGCAACGACATTGCCATAAGTGTTTCTCATGCTCTCAGACAAAAGGAGGAAGCCCCTGTAGGTTGGTACACAATGGACGGAGCTGCCTTGAGACGGGCCGGTGCACAGCGGGTGTCCCTCCTGCTCTGACAAAAAGAACTACATGGGACAGAAGAGCATAACTAGCCATTAGATCTACATTCTTCTACATATTCCCCATCATCCAAGGCCCCAGAAGACACAACAAAGACCTAGACTTCAAAGACCAGCAGTATGCGCTTATCTGTGAGCTACACGCGCTTCAGAGAGGTTTTGGGGGACAATAGCTTGTCTGCTGCTTCAGCGGAATAGTGGCTTGCACATTACAGTAATCCTTGCTAGGTAGAGGGGGAAGCCACTTAAATCAGCAGCCTCCTCACCTGCCGGAGCACGTGGCACTGCAACAAGTGACATGACAACATTCAAATCCAAGCCACTGTATTTGACTTTTGGTTGAAATGGGATGTTCAGTTGATGCACGAGTTCAAAGGCTATCATCAAAACATGAGTACAAAAAAAGGTAGGTCTTCACTAAGAGGTTACTAAAGAAAACAGTTTTATAAGGAAAGCAATGTTCTCCCATGGTCATGGGTTGGGAAATCTTTTCTAGAGAAGCAGTGAAGAATCAAAAAGGATACATTGCTTCCTTCCTCAAAAGAAATCAGGATGAGAATGGACACTGAGCCCTGCTGTATGCCTATTTGTGACAACAGTCTAGCTACCCAATGACTTGAAGACATGAAAACAAAGATATTCTTGGCTTAGTAAAAGTAATCCTTCCTTACTACAGCTAGGGACACTCTGCCCTTTTCTATCTCCATAAACTCCCAGCTAGCATCCCCCACTGACCTCTCTTCAGCCACTGGAGAACTCAAATGCAGCGTGCAGTTTAACAGTTTGTACTTAAGGGTCAGGGTATCAACCACTAATGGAACAGAAAACAAAAATACATGCAATTTGTGCCAATGAGACCTACAAAGAAAAGAAAAATATGCAGAATTTAAATTTAAAAATGGACTTTCTTATTTTCAGGACATATACGATCTTGCCTGCTAAATATGAAAGTTCCTAAAGAAAAGGGGAAACTATGCCAGCATAGGCTGCAAACAGAGCAAGAGATCCAAATTCATAACAAAGCTAATAGAAAAAGCTAGAATTCAAACCAAAAGGCCTTCAGAACAATTTAAAAGTGTGAGAGAGCATTTAGCATTACAGTTCCCACTTCTGGATTAAGTTTCCCTGTTTCACTGCATCAGAATTAATCTACATGGCTACGAACTCCAGAGTCAACTTGCAGAGCCACAGCAGCTTCGTTATATAACCGGCGGCACCAATAACACGGGCTGCATTACTGGAGTCTGCTTGCTATCCCTCAGCAACGCTGAAACCAGCAAAGCTGCTGCTACTCAAGTCATTCTCTTGATGACAGACACTTCAGTAATCCAGACATTCGGGTTTGGATTTGATAAGATGTCTTCTTGCAAGCCGAAGTTAAGACTTAAAAGGCCATCTACTGCTGTGCAGGAAGTCCTCAATATCATCAAGGGAGGGGAGGCAGCTACACAGGAGAACAGCAGAAGGCTTTAAGTCAGAATATGATTCCTGTAGAAAAATTATCTGACAAATGAGCACAACCCCAGACTGTTGTGAGGAATGCTTTTAAGCAATTTAAGTGGAAAACAGTACATCTGCTGTCTATTCAAAGGTCAACGAGTGCTTGTTTCATGATAACACACTCCCAAGAACATCTTTCCATGAACTCTTAACTTCTGATCATCAGCATCTCATATCCCTTGTTTTAAAGGCAGCTACCCTCTGAGGTCATGGAAATACAGTTAAGCTGCTGTGCAGCGTTACATCTGTATGTGGCCATCTTGAACTCTGCTAAGCCAAGGGAACTAAACCAAATTAGCAAATTGAAGCCCCAAATGCAAAAGTTAGGTCAAAAGTCTGTTTTGTTTACTGGTTTAAAGATATTACTTTTTATCTCCCCATTGCTTTTTACATACATCTATTCACATTTTGCTCTAGCTTCAGCCCACAGATTTGTTCATCTCTTTAAAGCAAAAAGCCAAAACATACTGCTTTCTAAAGTATTTCTAATACCTTTTACTTCTAGGATAAATGAGAACCGTTTAGATGCCCTAGCCTTTCTGCTTGTGTGCATGACAGGAGGCTGCATATATAGGACACTGCAAGTATGTTCAGAAAAGCAAAATGGTGTTTTCAAAACCAGAGACCGTGGCAAAACGAGGCAGCAGAGTCACTGCAGCTCTGTTCCAAGATGACAGCAGAGAACACAGATGTTAGAGCACACAGATTCACTCCACAATCATTTTAATTACATGCCTAGCCAACCGAGCACAGGATGCAGGCTAAGCAGCATTAAAAAAAAAAAAAAGAAAAAGGCGGCACACAAGTATTCCACGAGCATCTCCCCGTGCACTTGATGCTAACGCCACGCTCAAGCATTAAGTCATCTGTTTTCCAGCAGGCGTTCAGTGGGTTTTGGACAGGCACTGCTAGCCGCTCTGCAGGTCGCGGCCGCGCGGGGCGGGCGGGACGGATGACAGGCGGCCCTGCACGGGGCAGCCCGGTTACCGCCGGCGGTGAGCGGTCATGGGCCGGCCGGGGCAGCGGGCTGGGACGGTGCCTTCGCCTGGGCAGCGCAGCCTGGGGCAGCGCCAGGCGACCTGGCGCGGGCACCCGGCCAGGGCCGCCTCCTGCCTCCTCTTCCAGGCGATCACTTCACCTCCTCCCAAGAAGGACTCGGGCTTCCAGCAGGCTGGAGGCAGCTCGGGGCTCCTGCTCACCCCAGCGGCGGTGACGGCCTCCTGCCCCCGACCCCGGCCAGCGGGACCAGCGCACCCCGCCTGCCCCGACCCAGCAGGCGGGCGGCCGCAGCCCGCACGGAGCAGGGGAGACAGGGCACCCACAGGCGCCCCTCCGAGGAGCCCCAGCCGGGGCCGGGCCCCCCGTCCTCCTCCTCATCCCCCCGGCGGGCCGAGCGCCCTCCGCGCCCCCAGCCCCGCACAGCCCGCGGGCGTACGAACACCCCGCGCCCGGGTTGCGAGGGGCCCCGAGGCGGGACACGGCCCCCCGCCTCCCCCCAGACCCCGTGCGGGGACCCACCTGCTGGTACTCGGCGTCGTGCGGTCGGAAGTCGTCGGCGGTGAGCTCCCAGCGCAGGCTGAGGTGCGGCAGGCGGTGGAGGAGGCTCACCCCCCAGGGCGGCGAGTAGCTGACGCCCGCCATGCCGCCTCGCCTCACCCCGACCCGCCGGCCATGGAGCGCCGCCGCCCGCGCTGCTCCTTCGCCTCCCTCCCTCCCTCTTCACCCGCGCCCCGGCCGGCGGCCCCGCATGGCCGGCACCCCCCCGCCTCCTCCCTCCCTCCCGCCGCGCCGCTCGCTCCCTCTTTGTTCGCCGAGAGGCTCCGCCGCCTCCGTGCCCGGCGCCGCCCGCCCGCTACCATTGGCGCCGCCGCGCCCCGCCCCGGCCCGCCCCGGCCCTTCAGGGCTCCTCAGGGCGCTCTCAGGGCTCCCCCGGCCCCCCGGGGCACCCCCGGCTCCTCATGGCTCCCTCAGGGCTCCCCTGGCCTCTCAAAGCACCCCAGCCCCTCAGAGCACCCCTGGCCCCCCAGGGCTGCCCCAGGGCTCCCCAACATCCCCTCAGAGCACCCCCGGCTCTTCATGGCTCCCTCAGGGCTCCCCTGGCCTCTCAAAGCACCCCAGCCCCTCAGAGCACCCCTGGCCCCCCAGGGCTCACCTGGCCCCTCACGGCTCCCTTGGCCACTCAGAGCACCCCCGGCCCCTCAGGGCTCCCCCAGCTTGTCGGTTCAGGTGGCCTCCAGAGAGGGAGAGCGGCTGCTGGGCCAGGCCAGGCCACCTTTCACGCCACCGGCTGCCCCAGCACACAGGGGTCGGCTGCCCTTCAGCAGCCGTGCTTTGCTACCACCATGACTTGTCCTGTAACATGGCGCCTTGGCGCACGGTCGGGCCTTGCAGAGTGGGTGGATGCCCCACACCCGTCATCAAGCCATGTCCCCTTCTCTCATACCAGCACCTTTCCCTCCAAAATAACCCCAAAGTGGACCCAGCCGCTTGGCACCTTACTTCGCTTGGTGCCACCAAGGAAAGCGCCGTTGCCAGGCCTCAGGCACCAACGCATTCACTCAAGCTGACGCACTTTGTGCAACATACTTGTTCGCGTGGCACTGGCTCCCTGTTCGCTTCCCCAGCCTGTCTTGGCTTTTCCAAAAGCCAGGGGGAAATGTCTAGAAGTACCGAGGTATCTAAAGATACAGACGGGCCCCTCAAGATTTTCAAGTGTGCCCAATTTCACAGAGACATGAAGCACTCTGGTTTAGCTTCCACCATTCTCTCTGCAGGTGAAGGTTTGGCCTCTTCCAGACTCTAACCCAAAGCCAATTACTTTGCTTCATTAACTTTAATGGACTTGGAATTGTCAGCTTGTTTTGATGACTACGTAGATCAGAGCGGTGAAGTATTGAAGTATACCAAGTATTTAAATGATGACAGCCTCTCACTTCACTGAGTTGTGCAAAACTAATAGATCTTGTGTTGTGCTCTCCGCAGAGCCACTCGGACACAACTCTCCCAAGGATTATACTCTGACCCG
Organism: Anhinga rufa; assembly: GCA_013400875.1. Lineage (NCBI taxonomy): Eukaryota > Metazoa > Chordata > Aves > Suliformes > Anhingidae > Anhinga > Anhinga rufa. The sequence goes on from VZTV01067513.1 coordinate 13,479, forward strand.
ATGGGAAAGGCTTTTCTTTTCTTTCTAAACAGGATAGAACCAAACTGGTTTTAGTCTTAAAGGTAAAATATGAGCATACCCTCTTGGGGATGTGTTGGAAACTAGTAAGTATATAAATACTCTGGATAACATTAGGATAGCGTAGTAAAACAGGAAAGATAAAAGTAAGCAGCAGCAATCCCAAATCCATTCACTTAATTACAAAGATCACGTTGTTCCTATCATGACTGAAATGTATAAAAATATTTGCTGGTTCTTTTTAAAAGGAACAGGTCAAATAATTTCATTCTTGTCTTGTTTGTGTGTCATCCAGCATTAATACAGGAGTCCCTACACTTTGCCAGACTCTTCAGACCATCTCCTGGGCCTTTGCTCTCTCCCTACCGTTGTAGGAACCAAAGTGTCCCCACTCCAGCTCTGCAGCAGTACTCCTCACCCACTGCTGATGTGACAAGCTGAAAACAACGTGGTGTAAACGTCACTTAATGCAACTCGGAGTCGGAAGGGGAAGGAGGACCATCCAACTTCAAGCAAATGTCTCACTGGTCTTACAGGTTTGAGAAACTCTCATCTAATTAGAGCAGTTTAGAATTAGAAACCGTTATGGCCCATGAAAACTCAAAAAACATTGGAGTGCTGTGTATCCTATTTGTAAAAAGGGTAATACCAGCAGCTTTTTTCTCCTAAATGGTGTCAGGTCAGTAGAGATTAGAGAGACATCTCTCTTGCAGGTGTGATTTTATTACTTTCCCCAAAAGCGGCTAGGACTTCATTCTTTACACTGTCCTCTCCAACACATTTTATAAATAAGGAGAGCAAAAATGTTAAAATGGGCTATTTAGCACATTAGGACCAAATAAACATATTTCTCCTGATGTTCTGAAATACATCATCAACTTTAATAGCTTCTGACAAGGACAGGATTTTCATATGAGTACTATCAACATAACTAAAAAGAAATCTTATCATTGACAAATAGCATTAAGACACACGTCAGAGAGTTCACAGCCAGGCAGCATGTGAACAAGTACAAGATATACAAGGGTACAAGATATAAGACCTCAGCTCCCTCCAGCTTCTCCAAGAAATGTTCTTATTTTTCTGCAGAACTACAGCCAATTTTGTTTTCTTCCCCCTTTTTTCCCCCTTTTTCTCAGAGCCAGAAAGGATGAGGAAGAAATTATTTTAAAGCCCCATGATCTAACATTTCACTTCCAGTTCAGACAACCTGAAGGCAAGGGGCAGAGCAACCTCGCCAGGGGCAAGAGATCTCTCTGCGGAAGCCACTTATGCCACAGAGTTTATGCAATTCGGCACTAAAACACTCAAGGCTGGAATCTGCCCTGCAGATGTTACGGCTGCCACGAGCCTCTGGATAGATAGAAAAACCCCACCAGGCTGCAAGTCCAAGTACCTTTGTCAGCAAAATGATGGACACGGAATAGAAGCAGATGCAGCAAGCACTCCACACTGAGATCTTGTTTGGCAGAGTTGATGTAAATCAAACCGAACAAAACGTTTTAGAACAAATGACAGAAAAAGCTGGATGCTATTAACTGGGGGTGTAAGCACCGGAGCGTCAGCACGGCAGTTTGAGGCACCATACGGGGGACAGGGGGTAAAGGAGCCGGCTCAGCAGCAGTGGTGTGCCTGCCTCTCTCACAGACATTTGCTGTGGAGACAACTGGATTAAATTATAGTAGAATGAGGGTGTGGGATTACAGAGAAACAGAGGCATCAACAGTTTTAATTTCTCCTGCACAACTCTTCATAATGATACAGGAAAATATGAAAATGAAGAGTAAAATGAATCCAGCAAACTAGGAATAAGAGACAAACCACAGCACTAGCCATACTTTCCATAGTAGGGCACTTCAGCCTGTTGTACCACATCAGGAAGCGGTAACTGCATTTCTTAGAACTCTGGTATCTCATTTGATGCTATTCTTGATTACGTGACAAGATGACAGTTATCAAGGCTCTCATGTTTAGATTATAGCAGCCTTTTTTCCTCCCCACACAAATAGGTACTCTCTGTTTTGCCAAAGTAAGATGAACAAACAAGCCACTGCTGTGACATCACAGGAATAAAAACTAACAGCAAATCACCCTTGCATGGAAAGCAGCTCTACAATCAACCAAAGCAAACTGCAAATGTCAGCTTGTTAGCTGGTAATCCTGCTGAAAAGTAACCCTAAGAGCCGTATTAGCATTCGCTAACTTGTTTTGACAGTGGCTTTGCTAAAGAATCACTGGACAAAATAGGCGAATGAGAAATGTTCCAAATTAAAGACAACGGTGATAAAAAGACCAGTTTAAACCTGCAAAATCAGGCAACCAGTGCTGTGCCCTGTCCCCTTGAGACCATCAGATAGTCTGCGAAAGCACTCCTAGGAAATGTACCGTCTTTCACTCTTCACGAGCTTCTCTCTGGCTCTGCTTCCCTACTGCTGATGTGATACTTGCAATGAGACCACCTTTTAGAACAGCAGTCTCATACCCCTGGCTCTTTTTATTCACTATGAAATGAAATAATTCAGCTTTTAATATACTGTGAAGCGAGGAGTCTTCCGCTGACTGTCAGACCTAATATACGTTATGAAAGGTTTTAGCCAATAATACGGATTTAAAAAAAAAAAGGCATCTACGTGCCAGCAGATGAATGAGTTGCCCTCCTGAGACTAGGGACTAAATTATGGACAGTCAGAGGGAGGTCAGTGAGACAACCATGTCTCAGCACTCAGCTGCCACTCTTAGGCAGCACCTCCACCCCTCTCACCTCTGCCGCTCCATAAACTCTGTCCTGACATCAAGCTGTGCCTCTACTAAGATTACCCTTTCTCTCTTCCCAGGGCGTCCTCTGTATTTTTCTGCTGAAAGTCAAAGGAAATAACAAAGCCAGGGCTGCTCTCCAGCTTCCCCCAAATTTCGCTGCCCCCTCCACAACAGCTCAGTCCCCAGCCTCCGCTCTTCCCAGCAAAGCCATGTTGCTGGGGATCTTCCCAGTTGACTTCTGCTCCCAGCTTAAAGGATTTCCCCTGAGTGGAGGTGGCCGCTGAAAGGAACAAACATCTGAGTCTTCATTGCTTTCCTAGGGACTTTTGGGTTTAACCAAAGAATAACCACAACCGGGGCCAGCATAAAAAGCATTAAGAAAACTCAAAGAAGTCATATGAAAAGGTTAATTCTGTCATTTCCAGTCTGGCAGCAATACTCTCTCTCCCTCGTGTTCTGCTGGTCTCTTTATACTTGGTGAGTTCCAGGGAAATGGGTGGAAGACGTGGAAATCCTATTGCAAAAGCACCTGCCCGCTCCTTTCCTTTACCCAGAGAACAACACACAGAACATTCTATTATTTAGTTAATTGCAAAGAAACAATTACAAAGGAACTCGGCAAATTCTCTCTAATCACAGCGAGACCCATTGCAGTTCAGTGAGTTCAGCATATTAGCAAATAAGTGAATAGAAAAAGGAAAGAATAACACAGCTCAAATTGCACTTTGTTCGTTTGTTTTGTCACTCAGTTTCTGTTTAATTATTTAAGATATTTCTTCAAAACATTCTAGTACATTTTGTATAATAATGAAGGTTTACTAGCATAGAAATGCAATATGCGGCTATTAAATATCTGCTGAGGAGAGGAAGAAAACTGCCAATTCTGTGTATAAATTATAGAGAGCCTGTTCAGGAAAAATTTCCAGGTAAGATAAATAGAAGGTTCTGCCACAATTTGTGTTAAGATACAAATAAGGATTATTGCTAGATAATGACAATGCTAAGTAATGTTTGCACAGAACGTTATAACTTGTACTACAGGCATTCATGGTCAATCCCTGTTTATTAAAAGCTATTCTGATTTTCCACACATATAACTAGAGGCCATTTAAATATGGCTTTTTTTTTTTTTTACAGCAGCACTGTAATGAAATGACAGATTTTACAGTGTATCAGTTCTAAATTTGTATTACAGGAAAGGCTTTCAAGCTCCGCTACATTACTGAAGCCGAGCCTCATCTCTGCAGAGCTGACGGACTGAGGAGCAAGATCCAGGTGTGATATTATCTGGCTGATAGCGAGGGAGGTAAGGCGGCCCTTTACAGCAGGCATGATGTCCCTCCCGCTTCTTCCCAGACCATTTTGAGCATCAAGACTTTATGACACATCTGTTCACGCTACCAAGAATAGAAGCCCTAAAGGGGCTTGTGCAGTACCCAGTGCAAAGTGTCTTTGAGGCATGCTGGCAAAAAACCTACCGAATAGGAGGGGAGCTGTTACAGTCTGAGCAACTTCTTGAGAGGAAAAGTTTTGTTTATACATGGCTCTGGTGAGGGGAACAACATGAACGCTCTCCTGGAGGCCAGAAAAGCTGTACGAATACATATGCTCTCAGATTTAAAAAAAGTAATTAGGAGAGCCAGACAGTGTAAGGGGCAAGAGGAGCAAGGTACAACTTAATCAGTAGACTACAACAGAGTATAGTTAATAAAAACATAGCAACACTTGCTGTTCAAGGCTATTCCTTGGAGCACAGCAAGGACAGAACGAGTGCTAAAGGCCACGTATAAGCAAGAGCCAGTGTGCCTTACGCACATCTGAAAACAGGGCAGACATTCAGAAACTGATGTCAGTGCTGTCTCTACCAGGCAAAGAACCACATCAGCAAATGTTAGAAGGAAGCGTCAGAGGAACTGATGCAGCACCAAACCACAATCATGCCTGAGAATCCTCCCCAAAAACCTGGAGTCTCACATGGATATTTCGCTCTTTGCGGGTAATAATGATGCCCACAGAATGAATGAAACTTTTTTTTTTTCCCCTTAGAAGTTCATGTGGGGAAAGCAATTAGTTAGCTGACAAGCCTACCATAAATAGATGCTGCAAAGCTTGCAAGAGTCAAGGGCACTCTGACTTCAGATGAAGCCAAAGTATGGTTTAATACAACTAGTGTGAACACTTAATTGCTTTCAACTGAATTCAAGACTAGTCTGCTCCAAGAAATCATATAAAAACTTTTCCATTCATGCCACATGACTTACCTCCAGCGTTTAAGATTTAAAACTGAAGCTTCTGCTAAGAAATCCAGAGCATGTCAGTGGAGCAGAGAGGAGAGAACAAACAAGGGGAATTTAGATAACATATTCATCAAACACAGGCAGTTTGTTTCAGTCTTGTACTCTTATAGCTGTCTTAGTCCTACAACAAGGACACTGCTTGATAGGAAGATGACTGCAGGATTCCCATGTCTTCACAGCAGTTAGTGGTTTTTCCTGGGAGTCCCTAAAGGCTTTTTCAGTGGACCTGGAAAGGAATGCGGACATCCTAGTTCCTTCCACCAGAGCTTCATCAACAGCAACAATAACCAGGTAAGGGGATACATTGCAAGTAAATTGGACGGTCTTTGGAACCCTGAAGCCTCCTACTCTCCCCCAGCTGCCAGCAGACCAGTTTCACCCAGTCCTCTGCCTGTCTACAGCACCACCAAACCCTGGCACAGGGAGAGCTCTGTGGCCCTAGTGAGTTCAAAGACTGCTTATCCATTCTGCATCCCTCCTACAAAAGGTTTCTGAGAAGTATCCATCAATAATGTATTTAGGCATGAACAGTCACCACAATGACTTCTTTTGAATCTTTTACCTGGATTTCGCTGCTTCGGTAACTGGTCAGCACGACTGCTGCAACAGACAAGCAAGCAGCACAAGAGATGAAAAGGCATACATGAAACTTGTTGTACTCCGCAAAAAGCCAGATACGTTTGATGCAATGGCATGGCTTTTGTTATAGAACTACTCGACAGGATTTCTGTTTTGAGTAAAACACCAGAAGCCAAGACTGAAAGCAAAAGCCCATCACCTCTTCCACTTCCACTGGCCTGTGGTCAAGAACACCATTCACTCCGGACAGGACCATCCTGAATGTGTACTAAAGAGGTTTCACACCGTACATGTTTAGGAGTTATCTTGTTACTCTCCGCTCAGGAAAGCAGTCAGAGGTAAAAGGTCAGCCCAGGTGCAAAGCGAAGACAACAGCAGCGTGCCGCAGAGGCCAGGGGAGCAATGCAAATACAGAAACTGCAGCAGAAACGCATGAACAACTGATTTACAAACATTAACTTTATTCGAAAGTTCAACAATTAGGAGAAATACATTGCAATTGTTCTAGCTTTTAACAGATCCCAAAATAAATTACATAAAAGACTTGCACAGTTCTAAATATTAAAAAGATCCTAAAAATTAATGGTGCTCTCATATGCCAAGATTAACCCTTTTCCATTTTGACTATATTAGAAGTTGCCTGTGCAGGGATTATTTTTATAGCTATGCAGAAAACAACACAGTTTTCGGGTCTTGATGCCTCTGTAAAGATTTACAGGCATAGGCACTTAAGGGCAAAAAGAAAGCAAGACAGATAACATCCCACAAAAGTCGGATCTCTATATTCACACACGATTTCTAACTAAACACTGCTGTAAATTGCAGAAGGCTTTAAGTAGGCAACATTATCCCACATCAGTAGAACGGAAAGTGTGCTCTGAGATTATGTAGGTTACAGTGGAGTTTAATTTTAATTCAAGACCTTGACGCCCCCACAAGGTTATCAGTGCTTTCTACAGAAAATGTATTTTTCAGAAACTGAATATGTTTACATTGGGCCACATGAATTTTTACTGTCCTCAGCTCCCTGTTAAGGCAAAACACCATTTATTCAAAAATTATTTTTCTCTACCTTCATTGTTCCACACTTCTTCCCAGATTTAGAGGTGCTGGGATCCAGATAGATAACCACAGAACGAAACCTAATGTCAATTACTACTCCTTTCAATGTATTCTATTACAGTATATAATGAAACTCTGCCCCTCTGCTCTGTCCTGGTGAGACACATCTGGAGTGCTGTGTCCAGTGCTGGGCCCCCAGTGCCAGAAGGACAGGGAGCTGCTGGAGCAAGGCCAGCGCAGAGCCACAAGGATGCTCAGGGGATGGAGCATCTCCCTGGTGAGGAGAGGCTGAGAGACCTGGGCTTGTTCAGCCTGGAGAAGAGAAGGCTGAGGGGGATCTCCTCAGGGCTTATCAGGATCTGAAGGGCGGGTGTCAGGAGGGTGGGACTGGGCTCTTCTCAGCGGTGCCCGATGACAGGACAAGGGGCACCGGGCACAAGCTGGAACACGGGAAGTTCCACTGAAATCTGAGGCAAAACCCCTTTGCTGTGCGGGTGCCAGAGCAGCGGCCCAGGCTGCCCAGAGAGGCTGTGGAGTCTCCTTCCCCGGAGCCATTCCCACCCCGCCTGGACACGGTCCTGTGCCCCTGCTCTGGGGGTGCTGCTCACGCAGGGGCTGGATGGGATGATCTCTCAAGGGCCCTTCCAACCCCCGCCATCCTGTGATTCTGTGAAACAATGTTAAAGGCTACTAATACTGTGGAGGTTTCTCAGTAGAAATACTGTACCCCACCAAACTGCTGATGTGCAGGGAGCATATGGTTATCTTCCAAACTAAGAAATGAGCTTGAAGTCTGGCTCAAGTGAAGTATCAGATTTTAGATGGCTATGAGATAGCAGACTCAAATTTCAGAAGCTCTAGACACATTTTCATTCAGCCCAGAAAATGTTTGCTCCTTTGCAGCCTGATTTCTGTCTGTGCCTTTGGGTCATACCAAGATACTATCTCCCCTTTATCCCCGAACTTGTCTATGGACAGCACTACTGCTAGTCATACGCTCAGTTAAAATGCCAGTCTTTCTGCTCTGTATCTACTTCCTAACACTTCCATATTGGTTATTACAGCACAGTAAAGTAAAAGAATGCCGTCTTCATTATATTTGCTGTCCAACTATTTCCCTATAGGATAACAGCTAGGTAGGTATTCTGTATCAGTCTTGGTCCTGACACACCGCAAGCTCTCCCTTAATGTGTCAGAGTCCTCAGCTCTAGTTACTCTCTCTGGAGGTATCCATGACAGAGTCACAGTTACAGACTTGAAATACTGTACACAAGCAACTCAATATAGCTCTGCTTCTATTTAGCAAAATGACCCTTTTTCATAACATGACTTCCAGAAAAAGAGGGAAACAGGTCTCAGCTTCTGCCAAGAATATTCTATCCCTTTTATTATTTTATTTTTTTTTTTATCCTTTCTGCAGATGATAGTCACATGACCGAAGTACCAGCAGGAAAAAATTTACCCAATGGGAGTGTAAATGACATTCTTCAGACTGCTCTGGGTATGGAGAGCTCCCAAAACTGCCTTTGGAAATAGCACAGGCAGCATTTCCACTGATGGGATTAAATGAAATCAGCTGCATTGTGCTGCAGCCATCCAGTTTCCTCTTTGGCTGCAAGTACTGGCATGAACTATGATAAGCCTCAGATAGTGCTTCATTGAAATCAAAGAACCGAGACAGCTCTGACTTATTAGTATTCTGTAAAACAGTGGCGACTGATTTTTAATTTAAAAAAAGAAGAGGGAAAAGGTGATAAAAATCTTATATTTCAAAGTGTGTTTTCTGTTTACAGGAGTCTTTATTACTCCTTGATGACAAGGAAACCATTAAGGTCTCCACAAAAACTTCACCGCGTGTTTGTGACATTAAATTCTCCTTCCAGTAAATATATAATTTCTCTAGTTCATCTTAAAAAAACCCGAAACAAACAAACAAAAAAACCAACAAAACCAAAAAAACCACCACAGACATTGTAATGCCTATGAAGGATGGTGGCATGATAGTAGAAATTATAAGGCCATCCTTCCAGTGAGGAAGGGGTACAGCCTGCATAAAAGATCTGGCAAGACCCCTCTGACCATGTTCTCCACGGCCCATTATGCCTTTGGTCCTTCCATGGAAAACAATATCGTCAAATAGTGTTATTTCGGGATGTAGCCTTAATTTCTATTCTAATCCAACCTATCTCTTCTGATCCTAAACCAAACTGTATGGGTTAGGTTTTGCAATTATGTTCATCCCAATCCATGTCCCTCAGAACAGAGCTGGGAGTGCCCGTGCCTTCCAGCAGCCAGCCTTGTAGCTTTACCTGATGACAGAGGATGGCTGTGTATTGTGATCCCTCTCCCAGCCTGTGACTGGACTTAAGTACTGAGAAGAGAGATCAACAACAGCCAAGCAACATTAGACTTAAAACCGCTCAGTGCACGAGCAATCTGCTTTGGTGAAAGTTTCAGTCAGTCAGGTGATGTAAGCTAAAACAGGATGTAAAGCAACGTATCTCCTACGTCAATTGTTTTCACATATTAGAGATGACCCTGCATAATCCGCTCATATTTGCGATACGTAAGCAGAAAAAGCAGCCACAAGGGCATCCGTCACAGAATACTCCTGCTATTACACACCTTCTCTGACAAATACAAAAAAAATTGATTACGTGATTGGACATTTCAAATACAAAATGGTACTATACATATCATAGCAAGCACACTTGGAAAAGGCAATAAATAAGAAAACCCTGCTGATACAGTAGGTCTAGAATAGCCCTATGACAAAGAAATGGCTTTCTAAAAGCCTTTACAAGGTCTGCACAGACTGTAAATGTTCAGTATAAAAACAAACAAAAAAGATATTAAAATATGACACAGTTAAATTTTTAAATAGAGGACTGGGTAACAAATACAAGCTGTTCCCCTTCATGTACACAGGCTAAAAATTGGAGCCATGTCACTAACCACTTTCCAATTAACCGAATTATTTTAGTCGACCTGAAACAACACTTTGTTTGACGTGTAACAGCTTAAGGCTTTATTGCTTTCATTTAATTTTGGCAATTGAATTTATAATCCTCATTGTGAGACAAAATATTTAAGTGTTTTGTTTTAGTTTCTAAATCCAAACTCTCCCTGCATACCAGGAGGATAAGGTTAACAGTCAGTGAGTGGCTTTTAGCTATAAAGTCTGCAGCAATGACATATCGAACAATTACTCATTTACGGCTGAAATAATGACACCAGTCCTTAAAAGGCAGCTGATATTCCCCCTTTTTTCATCTTTGATATGCTTTATCTTGGTAGAAATAGTTTTGTAAATTGAATAATTCAAGATCACCAGAGCCTGTTACCAAAACTTAAAAGTGGGTGTAGTTTTTCTTCATCTGCAACGACGGAGAGACAATGACAATATCATCTGAATCGTCTGAGTGAGCTTCATCCACAGACAGAGGGAAGGTAGGCTGTGATTGCTTCTCAGAGGACCTGGCTGAAATAATTACAAAGGAAACAAGGTCATCAATAAACAACATTGACAAAAACAAGCCCTTGTGGGAAGTGTAATATTCTCTGAGCCATTAAGTTTCCAGAATTACCTACAGTTATGAATAACTCTGATCTTTTTCTGCATATAACTATTCCCGTTCCTCTTTAATGAAAGAGCATGCATGGCAAGCGTTAAGTTGACATACTGACCACGCATGATTTGTCTTATTGTCTTTAAATCTTTGCAAGTGGTTACACACCACAAAGTAAAGCAATTCAATACTGAAGCCATAAAGATAAATATTTATTAGATGGCCAGAAAAGGAAAAATTGACCCAGGCAAGCTCAAGCTAAGCAGAAAGGTCATAATGAGAACTACAGTCAGATATAGATAGAGGAAAGGGAAATCAGTAAGGGGGGAAAAAAAAGGATGGAAGCTCTCAGTGACTGTCTTTCATCCTTATCTCTGTAAAATACTAAAAATATTATTCATGTGCTGTACTACCTTACTTAATGACAATAAAAATGGTGCCCACACCATGGGTTGGGAGGGGTGTGTGTGTGTGTGTAGGGATTGTTTGTTTGGTTTCCTTTTGCTTCTTTGCTGTTTTTCTGGATGCATGGTTCAATGCAGCTCATCAATTCCAACACTGAAGAAAAGTTCAGGGCATGAACAGATAGAACCCTAATGATTCCAGTAAATACGGGAAAATCAGAGGGATAAAATGGATATATACAAGGCCCCTAAGATCTGATGAGCAGAACCAGCAGCTTGTATCCCCTCTGCAAGAGATCTATGAACTGAATGATGACATCTATTAATACCTCCCAACACAATATCCTCCCCTCAGCTATTAATACCTCCTAGAACAATATTCTCCCCTCAGCTCCACTTATTTTTCAGCTTCAAATATCAGTTCTCTGAAGAGACTCTCTCCCAGATAAAAGACCAAATCAAGACGACCTGTGGTAGAAAAAAAGAAATAGACAAGAACCATACACGGAGATTTGACAGTGAAACGGAAGGGAAAACAGAGGGCACACACAGAGAATATTACTTGGGGAGAACAACAGACATGCCATGGGTCTTACAGTGAAGTAAGAGGTTCCTGACACAGGAAAAAAACCTCCTGGTACAGAAGAGGAGGCACACACAGCAACTGGAATGTGGAATAAAGAAAGGGGACCGCAATCAGCCCAGAAATAGAAAAACAGTGACAGACAGAGAGCCTGTGAATGGAAAGGAGGAATGTAGGGAGGCCCTTACAGTGACCTCAACCTACAGAAGCAAAGAAACATATGACTTTCTAGCTAAGTGAAATTCTTCTCTGTATCAGTCAACAAATAATGTAAGAGTTTTTCCAGGAAGATTTATGAGCCAGTAATACTCATGGTAAGGATGAGCAAAGAGAACTTCCAGAAGCAGGCATGATAACTAGAAGATGCAACTCCAACAATAAATGGATATTTTATATGAAATAACCTGATATTGTCCAAATCACTCTCCATTATATCCTGCACTTAATGATTTTCTTGTCCTCATGTTCAGTTTAATATACTTCAGAGTGACAACTTTATCTCTGTGCTCGTGAAGGGATAAGCGCTGATTAGAGCTAAGGGTTGTATGTAAATTCATTATGATTTCAAAAAAGCCTCAAATTAAGTTAACAGTTGTATCCAGACAGGCTAGTGATACGCAGAGAGAAATGCTGCCTTTATTCAAGATTGCTGTGCGTGTACAGAACATATTCTTCCTTCCTGCCACTCCCCCGACAGAAAGAAACAAAATGCTAAGTTTCACAGACTGAATTGTCATTTTCTGTTCCATCTCGTGGGAAGCAGCAGAAATAGCTTTACAAATCTCCCAGTACTGTCCACATTCTGAAGACAAGCAAAGCAGCATTGAATGCTACACCACTTTTGCTATTTTTATTTTTTTTTTTAATTAGAAAACACAGAGACATCTAACGTGATGCAAACAATGAATTAAAAGTCTGTAATGCTGGACCAGGATTATATACATTTATTCTAGCAGCTATATAAGGTTCTTTAAAACAAATTTCCATCTTTCCCATTCCTCTCAAAATAATGCTGAAAGGCTAGTGAAGTTAAATGACTTATTGCAATATATACTTTCAGTGAAAGTTTAAGATCATTGCAAGATCTAGAGGTCATGAAATGCAAGTTTGTACTTGGGACAAATGAAGCAAGAGCTTGTTCAACAGCTGCATGATTTAAAGCTAAAGGAATTTGATTGCTTTAAATCACTCAGCTGTTAAAAAACCTCCTTGTCTCATGCACTTTCCAAGCTGCAGGATGACCAGCAAAATACCTTACATCAAACCCCAATTTTGCTAGTGGATTTTTGCATCAGTCATGAGCTAGGAATGCCAGATGTTGGACTTTAGTTAACTTTAACCTGTTTAAGCTACATGAATTCAAATGGCAAAAAAACTTGCTATAACCAAACAGATTGCTGAGGGGTCACACTCCTTCACAGGGGTGGCATTTACACCAGAATGCTCTGCTTCCTTTAGTAGGTTTTACCCAGTTTGTTTTTTGGGAGAGTCTGGTTAAACCCTCCAGTGCACCAAGAACTAATACTTCACAGAGCTACTTAGTGCAGGCCAGTCTTTTTCTGGCAGTTGTGCAGTTACAGAAGCACATATCCAGTATTCCTCTTCGCAAGCTACCTAGATACATTCTATCATCATCCCAGATATTGAAAACATCTCCCATATTTGTAAGATCAGTAGCAAATGTAACCTGCTTTGCTCCCAATCTCTCTTTTTCACTATTCACCAGGAAAGGACTGCAAGGAAGAAAGTTTGAATGCTTATGGTCTCCTCTCTAGCCTTTCCAATATAAATTCTTCCAGAACTTCTTCACTCATCGCTTTGTCACCACAATCTGCAATACAAAAGTTAGCTTTGGAGACTTCATAGCTAGACAGTGACTGTGCTCTATCAGTATTCACACTATTGTATTTACCAGACTAGCTTCATCTTACATCCTTCTTTAGGTCTTAGAAGCACTTCAGAAGCACAAAGCTTTTTGCCTTTTTGTTTTTTTTTAAGTGATTCTTTCTCTTTGTGTAGAATTTCACAACTGATTTACTTGGGGTTTAGACCGAGCATACCAATAATGACTACTGCAGTAGAGCCCAGGCAGAACAGGATGTTGCAGCATTTTTTTTTCTGGATACTTCCACTAGACGTAACTAAAATCACTCAAAACATCAGAAGGAAGTACTACCTACTCCTTCACAAAGTAGAATACACTCCTGAATATGGAATACAGTAAAGTTTCTTCACATTTTCCTTCACTGA
>VZTV01067514.1:7478-19018 GCA_013400875.1 Anhinga rufa
GTGCCCGGCCCCGGCCCCGGCGCGGCCCCGAGCAGCTCCGGCCGCAGCGCTGAGCCGCAGCCCGGCGCTGCGGGTGCGGAACACGGTGAAACAGCCGTTTGCGCCACCGAACCGCTTCCCCCGCCGCCCTCCCCTTCTGGCGGCAGAAGGGACCAGCGGTTACTCTGCTCTCGCCATCAGAGCTGCTAGCAAGAAAAACACGGGAAAGGTTAGGTGAAATCGCGCTAGTATGGGATTACAGCGACTCTGAGCTGCAACCGAGTTGCTGTAGAAATGAACGATTGCAGAAAATTCGGGACAGGCATCGATCTGCCTCCCTGGCCTTGCAGCAGTGCCAGTTTGCCTTTTACTGAGCGCAAAAGTAAATGTTGATTGAGATTGCTGCATATAAACAAACATGGGCCGAGAGTATCTTTTGGCTTTGGCAGTCTTGGGCTATTTAAAGATAGTCTTTCAGTGGCTCAAGCTGAGTTGCAGACTTACGGAAAGGCTAGCACCTACATTCCTTCTTTGAATGTCCAAGGCTATTCAGGGTTATTCAAAACAGTGCAACACAGGAATAGTGACAAAATACAAGACATCATTTTACGCTAATGCAAACATTCTGCTTACAAATTCAGGTAACCCAAGGAGGTATTCTCCTTTTAGAGGTCTCGCTTCTTCTAGATGTCATTTTGAATTTATTACAAATGAGAATTGTTAAGTAAGAATTACAAATGCTTTTCACACGTAAAAGAAAATGCATGAGGTTTGATAGACAAAACCCAAACTGCTACATGCACGTGCAAGTTGCCCTACTTCCCACAACTGAGTGCCTGCCGGAGAGTATCACTGGGGTATCAGAGCTGATACTTCACGAAGAGCGGTCTGCAGTTTACGGGTCAGAAGAGATTTTGGATCCGAATCTTCATCCGTTTAGCAAGAAAAGATACTCTATTTTTTTGCAAGGCGGACTTTGGAATATAAGATGTCTGCTTTTGAAATCACAAAAATACAATAAGATGTGACCTAGTGAAATGTACAGCTTGTATAAAAGTTTGTATTTCTGAATAATACACAGAGCAGCACTTGTGCACGGTGTATAGCAAAGCACCATTTTCTAGGGCATTGTGTTTTGTATAGAGAAAGGACAATGTCTAATTGTATTTCTTGCAACACATTCACATACTAAAGTTTTCTCCCAGTTTTCTCATCATCTGGGCCAAGAATTTCAGATTTGATTAGCGATTCTGTGTCTCCTGAAGGAGAGTTGGCTGAAATAGTGCCAAACACCCACTTTCAAGTTTTAGTCTTGAAAAGTAGCACGCCCAGAATATCTGGCCACTTTTGAAATACAAGCCCGTAATTGTCCAGCTTTATAACAAAGCTTTTGACTTAATATCAATTTTTTCTTGAATTGATTTACTGAAGGTCAGCCAGGAAAGAGGGGGCAGATTCTGCTTTCATCTGGGTCTAAGTGGATTTGTAACTGCTTTGTTAATCAGAGCCTAGCCCAGGAAGCCTCCTATACAGAAAGGCCATCTATACGGAAAGAAACTACGTACGGGTTTCACCGACAGAGAGTCACAGTGCTACTGTCAGATTTGTGTGATCTCAGTTATTACACCCTCATCTCAGCCTTGCTTGCATAATGACCATCTCATTGACTTGGCAGAGTTGTGGGGGCCAGAGAAGGAGATGCCTGTCTCTGATACTGTGGCCCAGCCGATCAGCAGGGCCACATCCAACACTCAGGACTGTGTAGAGTTGCATTGGAAGCATCAGAAGGGGAAGCTCTGAGCTCCACTCAGACAAGTGCAATCTGGTGTTATATCATGTATTTTTGCAACTCTCTGCATAAAGAGCAGATCGCAGAAGAAGTCAAACTCCCAGTATAATGCTGCAACCCACACCCTGATCATTGCTTCCAGGATGGGTCTGTCTATGTTAGACTGTGAGCGATGGGGGAAGCCAGAGCAGTGGCTAAAGTGGCAGAACTATCTCAGAAATCACATTGGAGGAGATGATTCAACAACCTGAAAACTGAATGTAACAGAGATGGCAATGAATGGTTGCATCTAGAGTCTAAGCAAATGCATGAACTGTAATGCAGTTATAATTCTTATCAGTGTTGTCTAATAATTTCATTGCTCAACTGTATTTGTATTGTTACTTGGGAACTTCTCAGTAGGTATTTTACATTATAAAGGACCATCAATATTGCTTATACACAACTTCACGTTCTCTAGGTATGGAATCACTTTGATTTTTTTTCCCCTTCCACTCAAAAATAGGGAGTCAAAACAGTGCACTCAGTTTCAGCGTGCTATAATGTAACTCAGAGCAAACTCTCAGCCACAGAGTGTAAAGCGAGCTTGTCTGCTTTGCTTCCTGCTATAAAAGATGAACTACAGCACATTCAGAATCTAATATGGATTTTTGGTGGTTTTTTCCTTGCATGCTTTTACACTGGTATATTTTTCAGGTTGCAAAATAGTTATTTCTGTGATCGAAGTAATACAGAAAGCAGAATAAAAGCCTCAGTGGCTTTATCATCATTTTATCCAGTCTCTAGTCTTATTTTAGCATCGTTTGTGAGAAAACTGCTTAGGTTATTCTCTAGATTGTTTTTCAAAAGAATAGTAAATAGATACAGTGTTTTACTCAAACATAGTGATTCTGTGTAATCAAATAAAAAGTTGTTCCTGGTATGATTGTAAAGCAGTTTTCTTGTTTTTCTAACCTTAGAAAATTCTTGGCTTATTATAAAATAAACCCTGGGATAATTTTGTCACTCATCTGAAAAGCATGCAGAATTAGTCCAATGGCAATTGCAGCTCAGCAAGATCTTTTTTACAGGATACACTTGCATAAATCCTCAGGCTTAGTAGTAAAATCTCACTTCAGTATTGAGAGCTTGATGGTGATGTGTTGCCATGGAGTCAAGCAAAGGGGAAAAATTTTGGAATGTCCTAAAGGAACAGACTTTCAGAGCTGCATGTGCTCCAAAAAGCTCAAATACTGCTGGGTCTTGCTTCCAGAAAAGAAAAACTCTATCCTGCTTCCATTGAAGTCAATGGGAAGCTTGCCACTGAGCTCAGTAGGAGCGGGAGCATGCCGAAGTTTTGCAATCCATCTTTTTAAACTTCTTAAACCAAGGTGTTTACTGTGCCAATGAGTCCAGGGAGGTAATTTGCATATGATGGCAAATCAGCAGAACCCTGGCTTTATGTGAATAAGCTGCTGACCACATCATGCATAGCAGCCAGCAAACAAGAAAGAGCTGGCAGGACTTGTTTTTTTTTTTAAATAATGATTAGTCCTTCCTATGTTTAAATTCCTCATGATGCTTCCAACAGAGCACAACAAAGTACCTGTTTGCTAGACAATGCTGTGGGGAGGAGGAGGAAGAAAGGATGAGAGGGACTTCTTTTTACACGGCCTTTACCCTGGGTCTGTGCTCCCAGCTCGCTTCCAGCGATTCCCATGATGTCACTTTTAGTAATGGAGACATGTTTACAAAAGAGTACACAGCATCCTCTTTAAAAAGAAACTTTCAGCCCTGGGAGTGCTACAAAAGTTAGGAAACCAAAAACTGCATGAGGAGGGAGTAAAGATCCAGACAAAGGTTCTTTGTTTGCAGTGACCGAACTCAACCCCACACGACTATGAACAATAATGAATATGCAATTTGGCAGTTGCAGAACTCCATGTCAGCAGTATTGCCTTCGGTATACAATGTATTAAGAGCATCTGAGAGTGGCAAGTGGCCATGAAACGGACTGATAAGATTGTACATAGAAATGGTTTGGGTATACTTTATATCTCCTTTCAAGACAAATGATTTCTTCTATTCCATCTCCCTTATCTTGAGAACAAATGCAGAATTCATTAAGAGTACAGGGATTCTCTCCTATGTAATATAGCACATTGTATTTCTGTAATTTCTTCTCATTCAAATATCGTATTTATTACTGTAATTTTGAAAAGATAAGAGCATTTCAGCCCAAGCTGCTCCTAGCTTTCCTCTTGAACTTGTTACTCACATAAGTACAAAAAAGGCTTTTGCTCTAACAGAAAGCACTACTGGGTTAAAACCAGTATAACTAACTTCTATACTGGCAAACTTAGCACCATTTATCTATCAAGCAATTACACACATTTGTATTATGTACAAATCAGAAAATCTTAACTGTCCAAAGGCATTTGCCAGCATTTTAAATTTGGGAACACTGACTGACAGAATTTGGAACAAGATTCTCCCAAAGAGAATCAGACCTTAAGCAATTATCTGCCATAACAATGCAAGCTTCCCTGTGCCTGCTGTGAATAAGGGGTTCATTTTGTAAGGGTAGTTATTTCAGTTCTCTGCTTTTGTTTGTTGAGGGTATTTGCAAAGCTGACATTTTATCTAAGAGTTGATTTTATCTGAAAAATAACACAGATGAAACAACTAATTTACTGTATAAAGGCCCTAAATACTGTTGGATACTTCAAAAATATTATCCATCTGTAAATCATTAAAAATCAGTATATGTGGGACACTCTGGTGACATAAAGGATAAATCCAATTTTGTGTTTGCAGATATTTCAAGTTTCATTAATGCCTTTATCTTACGTCAGGCCCAATGGGCTTCTACTTGTCACCAACTCCCCCACAGAAGACAGACAGAAGATGAGTTTCTTCTCATTTGGTTCCCTCTTAAGGAATGCAGAGCTGCTTTCTATCCCTTCAAAGAAACAATGAGGGAACAGAAATAAAGAAACCTGAGAGCTGAGGGCAGTATGGACTATTTTGAAAAAATGGCGTATCACAAAAAAATTCACAAATCATGATCTTATTAAATTTGCTGTGACTCATCCTTGAGGGATTGCCAATTGTTCTACAATAACGTAACCCCTAATTATTATGAGATGCTAGGCAAGTCTTTCATCAGCATCTCAAAAGGAGGCAGTTTTCACTGCTCGGGTTTGTTCTATTGTGCAGTTGTTGGCTTTAGAAGGACTCATCATATCTTATAATTTAAAGCACTGTAGATATTGGAAGTTGGGATGACAGACAGCTCTTTCAACCGCCAGTGCACAAGAGTCTTTGCAACATGACCCAGATGTTGAATCACATGATATCTCACCCCTCCCCTCATTTTCAGCTATTTGGGACCTTAATCAAGGTGCTGCCATGTGGGCCACTGGAAGGGTCTTAATACCTTTGACATGGAAGACATAAGACTTGTTGGTTGGGAAATTATTTCAGAATTTTGAGGACATCTTTTGCAAACACCTTGGGATGGTTAGGAGAGTGTCGGGGCATCCGTTCTGATGTGATGCAGTGATCCTGATGCAGACTACCATATATTCCAAATGAAGGCTATACAACCCCAATATTTTCCAATCTCCTATTTTATTATCTCTTCTGCAGATGAACAGAGAGCTATCTCCAAAGGACAATACTCCCCACCCCAGTTTACCCAGGCAAACAAAATGGGTTTGCTGATTTGGGTTTTGCAAAAAGTAAACAGGAACTGAAACTTCCCATAGATGTCTAGATGTATTTCTGGGTTTTGTAAGTTGATCTCACTAAAAATACAAGATCTCTAGGCTTTAGTTTATCATAGATATATATATATATATATAATTGGCTTTATGTAGCTGAAATTTCATCTATGAACACAATCAACAAAAAGTAAACTATAAATTTTGTTAGAGCACTACAAAATTAACTGAGAACCCTGACAAAAGTGATTTTTTGCCTTCGGCCTTCTCTTTGCACTGACCTGGCTACACCTGTTATATTCCAAATCATGTTGAGCAATTTTCCTACAGTGTATTTCCCAAACAAAAGCATTTTTTCCAACTCCCACTTATGTGTGTCCTGGATCTGAGAACTGCAGAAAAATATCTTTGCTTAAGTCCTAAGGCCCTGCCAACAATTGTATTGTAGTGCTAGATTTCACAAACTATCAGTGATCATTTTACCAAAACAATACCAACTTACCCAGCAAAAGCATACCTTTCAGTTACTAACAGATATTCAACTCGCAACATAAAATTCTACTTAGTTTTTTCTTTTAACTGTTTCAAGCATCACCAAATACTTTCCCAAGCACCTTAAACCTTTGTGAGAGCAGAAATATTTTTATGTGTATACCCTAAACTATTAAATTGCTTAATTATTCCAGGATATTCACCTGGAATGGCAGAGGTCTTGAAAAGGATATCATGTCTTGCTAAGACGTGATGTTTCTGCAGCTCTGGCCTTTCCCCTTTATAAAAGAACAGTGCATATTACTAGCCTGGTATTTCACACATGACCAACCGTTGCTTCAGGAAAATTACATGGGGCATAGCATGACAGGCTGGTTTCATAAAGCTGTTTGTGGGCTTAGGACTGAGTCACTCCACAGCTCTTTCAGATTTAGGATAATGGAGGATCATATAGGCCTTCTTTATTCTTACTGCACTTTCCCCTTTCATTCTCTCCATAGGAGGGGTAAAGCAACAGTGGTTTCTGGAGCATTTTTTTTTGTTTACGTTTGCCTGCAGTGAGAGATTAGACTATGCATTCCCTACAGCAAAGTACTCTAGGCTGTAGGACAGAGGCATTTTGAGCCAGGTCTTTTGGGGAAGAGAAATGATGGATGCCTTTCATTAGGACCTAATCAACTTAACCTGAGGTACACGTGAAGGTTGTATCAGCTTTGCCTTTAAACCACCTGTCTTTTGGAGACACAAAATTACAAAAACATTTAATCCAGCATAAAAAATTGGGCAAATTTGAGCACCTATCCATCAGCATGACTTACTAAAAGTGTCACAGTAGTTCAGGTAAAATAAAATTGGCATAACAGAATCACAGAATGGTAGGGGTTGGAAGGGACCTCTGGAGATCATCTTGTCCAACCCCCCTGCGTGAGCAGCACACCTAGAGCAGGGGGCACAGGACTGCATCCAGGTGGGGTTTGAGTGTCTCCAGGGAAGGAGACTCCACAGCCTCTCTGGGCAGCCTGTGCCACTGCTCTGGCACCCTCACAGGAAAGAAGTTTTTCCTCATATTTAAGTGGAACTTCCTGTGTTCCAACTTGTGCCCATTGCCCCTTGTCCTGTCATCGGGCACCACTGAAAAGAGTCAGTCCCATCCTCCTGACACATGCCCTTCAGATAATGGGTGATTGAATTCATGTTGAAAGGCAAGAAGAGGAGCCTCCTGAAGCAACAGTGTCTTATTTCTTCTGAGGAGCTGGAAAAAAACCTAGTAAACTATAGATAGCACTTCTGCATTTTGTGATTGAACTATTTAATTGCATACACTGCTCTGATTTTATGAAATATAAAAAGTATAGAGCAAGCCAATGCACTTTGAATGTGCATTCAGGAATCTGCTTTAGCGGTCAGAATATTCTGGGCACGCATCTGCCTCAGGGTCTTCCTTGCAAAAAGTTTTCTTCTCATTTTCTTTCTGTGCTACTACAGCATCTCCAAGATCAAACTGAGCACCACCACTCAAGCTGAGTAGTGTTTCCCCACCAGCTTTTTTCACAAAAGAACTTTCTGTGCATTTGCACTTGTGACATTTTTCAAACATGTTTTTGTAGATAGTTAGTATTTCTTATACAAGTTTAGAATGTGCTAATTAAGTTAATGAATAAAAAAAGCCATGTGGGAAGCACTGGCCAGATTGGAAGCTGGAGAAGGCTCCTATGCAGCTAAGAAGTAAATTCTAGAACAGCCTTCCAAGAGGATTATGGAGCAAATAATCAGCCTCAAGTCCAGCCTACATCATGGGTCATCCTGATGTTTTTGGCCATTCCTCATTCAGTTTCAGCTCCTCTGGTAGATCGTTAGTACATATGGGCCAGGAGATACCATCAGTAATTCCGGTAAGGTGAAAGATGGAGCAAAATTTCGCTGTTTGTTTACACTAGGAACACTTGATGCTAAAAATGTCTTAGTTACTATGTTTTAACTAATACTTCAAGCACTAGCATAGATGTGTTATCTGTTTGTGATCAGCCCTCAAAGTGAGTGCCAATATATTTTGGAACATGATTTGTTTTCGAATCTAGGCCTTGCTAAATCTCATAAAACCTGGGTCAGGCAGATCTGGAGAAGAAGTCATCCATATCTCTGTACTTGCAAAATTTGGAAACAAAATAATGCATGATTAAAAAGTCCAAATGCCATTTTGCAACTTTGTGGTCAGTAGCATGATTTACGCTCTGTGCTTCTCTGTTCTATCTATTCCTCTGGTAACTCTATATAAGATGGTTTCTGACCATAGATGTGACACATCTCATATTCCTGTGGTCAGCTGCTATTCGGAATTGAAGAAGGCTCCATACAAAATAAGGTGTGCATTTTCAGAGAACCACACCAGAAAATATATGTTGATGGAGCGCTCCAGTGAAGAAATGCCTTAAATCTAACTGCTGGGATTTGCTACGGGAATTCAAATTAATAATTTAGAAAGGTGTTAAATTAGTGTTAGAGAAGGAAAGGAGGTAAGTGTTATTATAGCTAACAACATTTCAAATTGCAAACTGCCTATAATCCTTCTGATTTAGATTTAAATACTTGTTTCATTTTTGCTAAACTAAGATTCCCCTCCCCATCTCAATTCTATTCAGTTTTTTCCAGGCTAAACTCTGTATTTAGTGCAACATCCAAGACATCTTTAGACTCTCTTTCCCCAGTACAGATCCTGACTTAGCCTAATTAAAATTAGATTAAATACAAGAAAAAGGGCTAACACAGTAGATGTAACTTGTGACTGTTGACTAAGTCTCCTTCTGATGTCTTCTCTGTCTATATGTTATTGTGTTTTAACTGATATAGCCTGAAAGCCTCAGGGTAAAATCATGGCATTGCAAAAGTCAATGGTGAAACTCCCACCCAGAACAGGAAAGCTGCATCACACTGGTATATGATATGAATATCACATAACTTATATACTGTATTACAGCACAACCACAGCTACATATTTTCTGAGCCCTATTTGAAGGTATACTGTACAATTCTGTATTAATCAAGTATTTGACTTATATAGGGAGGATTTTAATTAATGCAAAATTAATTCAACCGATAGTAACCTTTGAAACCACGCTTAAATTATCAGTTGTGATTTGTGCAGGATACCTCATNCATGGAGCTGCAATCTATGCATCCTTACGTAACAGGCATTAAGAAGCAGTTACACAACTTAATGCAAACACCATCGACAGATGAAATTCCATAGCACAGACAGGATCTTGAGTAATCATCGAAGCAGTGCCAGAAAGCAAATTCTACCTGCAGAAAACTTTTTTTCGTGTTAAATGTATTTCAGGGGATGCTCTGCATTTCAGTTGCTGGTGGGGAGATAGTACTTTTGCAAGCCTTAATACAGAGTCTGCCACAAAGCGGCTTTCTATTGTAAACTTTTTATCCTTCAAACCTGTTAATACAAACTTTGACCAAAGCTGCCACAAAATGTGTGTGCAATTCAACTCATATCTTTACCGACTGCAATAATAAACTTTTGGTCTAAAACAAACAGGTCATTAGCAAACAGATACTTTTGCACACTGTGGTTACTTGGGCCTCTCTCTTCCTGTCATCCCGTTTTTCACTCTCTGTTCACATGCTTAGAGTTTGATGTCTGAGTATGTTTTCATAATGCCAGGGCCTTGCAGCTTTCTCAAATTTAGTACAGGTGAAGAACATAACTCCATTTCTCTGTGCACAAAGTTTACTAGTGTCCTGTAATTCTAACTGCTAATTCAGGCAATACTTTTATCTTAGGTGTTAACTTAGGTCACAGAGTATGTCTAAATTCAGGCAGTCATGCCCATAGATATATATATTGTAACTTCAAGAAATGATATACAATTATCATTGTACTATCTTCAGAATAGTTTTTAAAGTTGATATATTTTCTTGATAAATAACTTTCATTTTGTACAAAAGGAGCATTCCATGACCCCTTTTAGGTACATTATATTGCAGATGTTGAAGTGCTGTACAAATGTTTTATGGGACAGATTCTGGTCACTTCTACATCAATAGAAACTGAGATGACTCCAAATTTCTACTGGTATAAAAAAAGAGAATTTTTTCCCCCAGGCATAAAAAAGACTCACATGCATGTCAAGACACAACAGCATAGTCAGAATTACTTTTTGAAAGATGTGTAGTTTATCACAGTTTAACTACCTTACATCTTTAGAAAACACTCAAGTATTTTAAACACCATCAGGCCTGGAAGAAGGCACTTAGAGGGCTTTTTTTTTTTAATCTGTGGCATTGCCTTCTTCCTTGACTGAGGTGTTCACAATAGTTTATGAGGTAATGTGTTTGAATCAAATATATTCAAACAGCAGTAAAATAGCAGTACTGGGTGATAAGGGCACACAGAATTGGGCTGCATTCAGGGGGACAGGAAAGCTGAAAGAAGGGAAAGCTTGTTTTTGACCTTTTTCACAGCCTTATAAGAATCCACCCATCCAACTTTACTTCTGACCACTAGTCTAAGGAGGTATTTTATTTCCCTTGTTGAGTCTCCTGATTTTAGGCTTCCATCTTTCCAAACACGATCACTTGGAAATAAGTTAAATACATTCATTCAGTCACTTGAAAAGCCTACCCAACAAAACCCAAAGACCAGGTTTAAGAATAATCTGAAAAACTGACCTCTTCTGATTCACCTTTTCCATGTTTCCTCCCTCCTCTTTCAACAGAAGGAAAATAGACCATTCCTTTGGGGTTTTTTGGTTAAAACTCACTAATGACAAAATAAATCCCTCAGTGGGGAGGTGTGCAGTGAGATGGAAGCAGGGAATGATCCACCTAAAAAATAAGTTGTCATCAAAACCATCATGCTGGTCCAACTGTAGAGGCAGCAGAAGGGTGGGAGGAGTAACAGGGGGAAGGGCAGGAGCTACACAGTGTCAGGGCCATTAAAAGACATGTATGTGGAGCTGTGCTCAGACAGTTATATCCTACTGCTTGTGAGGAATAGCATTGTTTCCTGTTATTGAATGAGAACGGTGATAAATGGTGTCCCTCAGGGGTCTGTACTGGGACCAGTACTGTTTAATATCTTCATCAACGACATAGACAGTGGGATCAAATGCACCCTCAACAAGTTTGCAGGTGACACCAAGCTGAGCAATGCAGTTGACATGCCAGAAGGACAGGATGTCATCCAGGGAGACCTGGACAAGCTGGAGAGGTGGGCCTGTGAGAACCTCATGAGGTTCAACAAGGCCAAGTGCAAGGTCCTGCACCTGGGTCGGGGCAACCCCCAGTATCAGTACAGGCTGGGGGATGAAGAGATTGAGAGCAGCCCTGCAGAGAAGGACTCGGGGTACTGGTGAGTGAAAAGCTGGACATAAGCCAACGACGTGCACTCGCAGCCCAGAAAGCCAACCATATCCTGGGCTGCATCAGAAGAAGCGTGGACAGCAGGTCAAGGGAGGTGATTCTGCCCCTCTGCTCTGCTCTGGTGAGACCCCACCTGGAGTACTGCATCCAGCTCTGGAGCTCCCAACACAGAAAGGACATGGACCTGTTGGAGCGGGTCCAGA
>VZTV01067516.1:0-16195 GCA_013400875.1 Anhinga rufa
TAGCAATAGCTAAGTAAAACTACCGTGTTATATTTTAGCTGCCTATGGGACTTCTTGAAAAATAAAACCTATGATGTAATTTGTCTCATCTTCCCCGCTGTTTTGCGGGAGGGAAGAAGGAAGGTATGGGGTGGAATTATGAGAACAGTCTCCCAGATACACTTTTGTTAGGGTTTCAGCTTGAGGATACTTGAAAGGTTCTTTGCTTTGATAAATAAGTCTATTGCTTTGTCTTCAACTTTTCACATACTTTATGTTCCCCATATAGCTACATAGCTTTTGATGGTTATACTTGTGGGGGCTAGCTGCTTTAAATATTTAAATTGCTATGAAGTAGACAACTTTCTTGAGTTGTGATTTGCTATTTGAAGAGTACGACCAGAATATGTAGTGTGAGATAATGTAAATAGTCAGTGCAAGACATGTATAGCAATATGGTAGGAAGTCTGAAAAAGCTGATATGTACCCTTGTTTACTTCCCCTGGATTCCTGTGGCATTTTTGGCATAAGCATTTTGGTGTAACAGAAGCTACAAACTATATTTGATAAATGTAGTGTAGTAAACTACAGTGTTGCTTTGTTGTTGGTACATTTATAATATAAAAATTCAGTATTTAGACACTGCCTGTAAAGGAGAGCCTGTGGAAAAGATAACTTGTTCTTATTCTTTGCCCTTGTTTTGTTTTGCTAGTACTTGCAATAGAGATGAAGCATTTCCTACTATGGGAAAGTCAGGAGCATTTTGCACTGTTAAGCACCTACTACTTTTATTCCTGAAGATGATTATAGATTTTTGATTTACGCCTAGGAGTTGCCAGCCTGGTTTGCTTGGGTACCACTGGCTATGAGAGCTCATGCAGGAGAACATATGGTTTCATCCCAGCCCCTTTTATTCTCTTAGGGTACATCATAGTGTCTGCTAACATTTTTACTGATTCAGGGCGTGAGTATGAGGCTGTGCTTCCTCTGTGCACTCCCTCACACCTGAAGCAGTTCAAATCTGTTTCTTTGCTCACCTACTGATGACCTGTGTCTTGTCAACCCCCCTTGGCAGGTGGCTTGTGACTACCTAAGTGGCCTGTAAAGCCAGTGCTTTACACAGGCAATTCAGAGCCATCTCCTGCCAGTGTTTCACAGGCCTTTTCAGTTATGTCTGCTGCTGAGTATGTTTTCGGAGGGAAATATTGAGCTCTACTGGGCTAGAAAAGAACTTTGATTTCACTTCTAATCACTAGGAAGATTTAAATCTGTTTTGGGAAGTGTCTTCCCCTTCTGAAGTATTTCTTCCCTGTGTCCCATACAATGCCTGTATTGCCATAAATTGGCAGCGTGTGCCCTCTGTGTCTGCTGCTGTATGCACTTAGTCTCTAGGTAAAGGAGTTGGGGCTATTCTTGACAATTTTCTCTATTTACCTCTTCAAGTATCCTTCCAAATTGTCTCCATCTTTCTCCAAAGGCATTTCTTTAATCTCACCACTTGTGATTACTTTAGCCTCTTCATCTTTTCTTTTCCTCTCTGATGTTGGTCCTGCCAGTGGGCTCCAGCTTTACCCATTCAGCCGAGGAAATTTCTAGTTTAGATGACAATGTGGCTCTTGAGATTGTTTTGGAAAAGGATTTATTCTCAGCAGATGTTCAGTGTTACCACGGTATATGTGGTATATGTGTATAGCTGTATGCTTGGGAAATGCTTTCTGTCTCTATGTTTGCAATATGCTCTTTTACTACTTCCCTTCAATCTCTAAAACCTCTGGGAACTGGATACCGAGCAAAACGATGGGATATATGGACCGCCCTAAAGGGAACCTTCTACCTTTAAAAGTTTCATTGTAAACTTCTGGTGCATAGGTAAACTTATGCAATGAGTTTAAGCACATACTATTTTATACAATAGTCCAGAGTTTGGGAAACAGTTCTGGGTTTTGTGATGTAATTAAGAGGTCTGAAAGGTTCTCTAGTGCTGAGAAGAGTTTACACTGCTGGTGTTTGAGAAGAAAAAACTCCCTAGAATACTCTATCAGTGAGATTCATGTTAGTCCCTTAACTTATTTAATTACTTCTCAAAGCTGAACCACACTTAGTCATATCATCAAAGTGTAATTTATTTTGCTTTATAACATTCTTTCTGTCATCTAGGAAAGCCAACTTGAATCTTACAACTAAGGTACTGAAATGACTTGCCTTTTGCATTTTATTTCAAAAATTACATTTCCTTTAATGTGAACTTTCAGTTTTCTTTAATAGTGGAAAACCAGCATCTCATAAAGGTTAACACTTGTTAGTCTGTAAATTAAATCAAGCTCCATTATTATATTATCTATACCTGTGAAAGGAGAAATTATTCCCTGTGATTGTTTCTCTCATTACCATTACTGTGAATATAGTCCACAAATAGTCTCCATATGGCATTGGATATTTTCACCACCAATGTCTTGCAATCTGTAAGCCATTTTTCCAGGTGATGTCTATTTTAAAATTATATATAATTTTCATTACTACATGCACAGTATAGGTACTTCTTTAAATGAACATTTTAGAAGTAAATGGACCATAACCACTTTTATACATCCTTTTTCTCATGGCATGTGTGTTCACATTCGGACACTAAATAATGGTTTCTCAGATTGACAGGGGCTTTGACACTGTAAAAATCTATAAAGCTACAGAGTTATGATATGAAATTTTGGGACACTAACCCAAAACAGTAGGCTGAAAGTTATGGGAGAAATGAGCACATAGATACAGAGAGGTTTTTCCTTAGCTGTGACTATTATGAGTTTCTTAAGAAGAATAACACAGTGCTCCCCAGTCTCTTTTGCTATTGAATTTTGGACTCGAGGAAAGCTAACCTTCAGATTTTTTTTTTGTGGCTTTAAAAAACTATTATTTTCCGATAATTGCCCCGATTAAAGTGATTTTCTCACATTTAAGAATCGTACAATGCTGTTCAATGTGAAAGCTCATTCCCTTAGCTTTGAAGCTTTCCAAGCATCCTCATAATCTGCTCTAATTTAAGACCATCAAAATGGAGATTTTAAGAGGCTATTTCTTTTTAAAATATTTAACTATTTCTGTCTATCCTGCTTGAATTAAAAATTATTTAAGATAAATTCCTGAGAGTGTTTTCAGCAGTTTTCATGTCTTAAAATGAAGGCTAATCCATATACAAAAATCTAATGTGCGCTCTTCACTGCTGTTTACTCACTTATCTCCCTTTTGCCTTCTCCCCCTCGCAGCGGCCTCTCCGGTGCTTCTAGCAAGCTGGTGACAAGTAACTGAAGACATTAGATTTCTAGAGTGTGCTTAGTTTCGCTTTCTTCTCAGGTGGATTGCTTCACATATAGGTTGTTTGCTTGTACAAATAATTTTGCAGGATTATTCAGAGAAAGGAAGAAAATCAGTTAAACTAATGAGGTACGGTTGGTCAGAGCAATAGCTCTGAAGACAAAGAGTGGAAAAGGATTGCCTTTTCCACGTTAGCCTAAATGCTGAATGCAGGCTGTACTGCTGTTGCCAAGCTTTTGACATCTTTCAAAATTGTAATGATAAGTTTAAACCCCTACTGGTATCCTTTTGGGGAAAAGCTGTCAATGAAATGTAAGCTACCAATCCAAAATAATGGTATATTTTGAATCTGGGAATCAAGTTGAATTAATGTCACCTCTAGAAGACAAATAAGATAATCTTTGCTGTTGCTTAGTTTTTCAATTGAGGCATTTGTTGCTTAATTACATTTGACTTGTGTGCATAAATTACTTTGCAAGGTTAATACATTATTTTCTATTAAGTATCTGGACACTTTTCCATTTAAAACTAGTCAGTGTTCCCGTAACACCCCTTTCCTCTCCTTTCTGCCTCCTCATCTTCCACTCCCCCCTGCTGTCCAAAATGCCTTAGACTGTTGTTCGTTGTTCGCAGAGGAAAGGCATCTGTGTATCCACAGGCATCAAGATTAAGGAAATAGCTTCCAGATCTAATGCCCTGCAAGGCTGGTGCTTAGCTGATAAATACAAAGCTTCCAGTTCAGCATTTCAGCACAGATTCAGAAGGCATGGCTTTGCCTTGTTAGTGTTTTATTGCAAATTTTAACAGTAGCAATGGAGTTACACCAGCTAAATGGGAGGACTACTAATTTTGAAGATGACCCGCATTTGCCATACAGTCACACTACAGTTGAGGTTGGAAGGGACCAACTAATCCACCCTGCCCTGGCTCAGAGCAGTGCCAACAAGAGTAGTGAGGACCACGTCCAGTCGAGTTTTGAACACCTCCAAGGATGGAGACTCCTGCAAGCAAAGCGCCCTCGTACGAGCAAGTGTACACGGCGAGGTTTTTGTGTGTGGGGACGGGGGCAGCTGGGGCGAGCCCTGTGAGGGGCGGCCCGGCGCCGGGCCCAGCCGGTTCCCGCCGGCCCCGAGGGCCCCCCCGCAGGGCAGGGCTGAGCCCCTCAGCCACGGGCGGGCACCGCCGCGGGAGGGCGGGCAAAAGGCTGCCCGGCAGCCAGGGCTGAGGGAAAGGGGGTGAGAAACCGCCCCGCCAGCCCCGAGGGGAGGAGAGAGGGCGGGAGCCGCTCCAGGCGGCCCGGGGGAAAATTTCCACTCCCCCCTATGTGTTGTTATCTATATTTGGTAGAACAGAATTACATTATTAACTTTTTTTTTTTCTGGTCTGTATAAGGCCTGGGTTCTCCTTAGCCATGAACTCCACAGATGCTTATTTTCTCTCTTCAGTGGATATCTTGTCTGGAAAACTGAATATTTAGCCTACATACAACAGCTGAGGAGTAAGCTCCGCCACTTGAATAGCTAGGGACAGTAACGCCCAATCTTGTTTTGTAGCCTGCGTTCCTGTGCAGAAATGCAGACGTACCAATTTAAGTGACTTTTGTGCTGCAAGATGACCAACCAGGCCAACCACACCTTTTCCCACTGTCTTTTAAAACGACATCTGGTTTACATTTATAACATGCTGTCCAATTTTTTGCCTTTTCTGATAAATTACTTGAAAGCTGAAAACAATGGTAACAGGTAACCCGTGGAAGAGAAAGGGCTTTCTGTTTAAAAACAGAAGACATGAATGCTAATTTTGACCCCAGGGTACACTTCTGGCAAAGTAGGTTAGCTCAAATGCCCTTTTGTTTTTCTTTAGTAGGAGTACCTAGACATCTTGATCCTGTCATATTGTCAAAGAATACTTGGAAGAAGCATAATAAATGTGGAAATACTTCAAACATTTTATTTTTTGGAATAACACTGTTAATTTTAGAAAACATTTTGGGCCAACTCTGAAGCAGGCACTATTGTGAGAAATGATCAGTAAAAATTGTGTTCTGCAAGGGGGAAAAGATATAAACACGATTTTTTTTTAAAATATGTGCTATATCTGTGTCATTCCCATGTCATCTTTAACTATTGGAGGTTTAAGAAAGAAGATAGCTGATTACTGCTAAAGTTCTGTGAGGAAAATCTCCAGTTTCACAGGGCTATATTTCCATGATCTAAGTTGGCATTTTGCACTTAAGTTTTTGTGACAACTGTGCTTTCCTCACCACACCATCTTCTGAACTTTGAAAGCCCCATGCAAACTGAGATGAGGCTGCCCAGCTGTGCAGACGTATGTGTCCTGTGATGTGGAAGCAGCTCCCTTTTTCCAGCTGGTTGTGGTATGGAGTCAAGAGGAGCATGCCTTGGTTGGCTCCTGAGTAATGTGCAGTCTTTTCTCCAGCTTTGAGGCTCACAGATGTGGTTTCCCAGTGGACTGATCAGCTGCATCCAGCCTGTGTCTTTGAGGAGTTGAAGAGAATGTATGCACCATATATTTTGTGATGAAATATAGCAGGTAAAGAATCACTAATTATATTATTTCACTGTTACTGTGATAACAAAATATTTTTGTGAACCTTTCAAGCATGCTCTCATGCGTGCGCATGTGGGGTTTTAGTTTCTTCGTCTGGTTTGGGGTATTTGCCTACAGCACAAGGAATACTATGTGGCTTTTGCATCAGGTGGTTGGGGTCCTAGTAATCTCAGTCCTGGCACAGTATGAACCTATTTGAATAAACAAACCCCTCCTAGCTTGAAATCAGCTTAGTATAGTTCCTGCAGATCCAGCCGATTTTCTCTATGCATCAGGGCAGGATTTATGACCAGAAGTCTATCTAAAACATCACAAGACTTCTACCCTGCATTATGAACTGTAATTGCCACCACCTGCTCCCCACTGACACAGATGTAGTAAATTTGGATGTACAGCTGATAGAAAATGCTTAATTTGAAAAATATAAATCTGCATACAGTACTGAATGCAATAAAAACTTTCAAAGCAAGATGTATTTCCAACCTCCTTTGCATGGGGTGAAGTGGATGTGTGAAGCCCTTTGCACAAGGTTGGTATTTTTAGCTGTCATATCTCGCACAACTTGATAGCCTCACTCATGCAGTAAGGTAGATATAATCTAGTAGTAGAGGTTGATTTCATGCCACACACACTCATGCCCCTGACCGCAAGTCTGAGAAAACTTGCATCCCACTTGTGAGCCAAAATCCATGTCCTGCATTGTTCCTCAAGGCGAGGAACCTTTGCAGTCCTCCAGTTGGTTTGTGTCTAAGTCCAATCCAGCTGCTACAGTCAAAAAATATTGTCATCTGGGTAAAGGTAAATGTGTTTCATAGTGAAAGTTGAAGAAGATTAAATGAGAAATTCCTCACCACAATTGTTTTTCTCTCTGCTAATGAAGGATATATTCTTTATTTTTTCTCATCTTCTGTTTTGTGGTCTTGGTTGCATGAGAGCTGCAATTTTATACTTGTCTCACTATCACTAGATTTTGCTGATAGTTATATTTATTCAAATGTAATAGTGTGTGATTGGAAACAAAACAGTGTCTTTCCAGTACCTGCTCTCAATCTTGTGAAATCTAGTGTCCTGCATGTGTAAGTGGTTCTGCTTTTAATTCAGATGTCTCACTCCTGGTGTTGTGGGGACAGGGCACTGATCCTGCTGCTCTGACAGCAGTATTTTATAACTACTTAACCTAACTTTGTGGCTCTGCTGAATCCTTTGTATCAGGGAGGTTGAACTTGTTTGCCCTTCCATTCACTCCATTATTACATTGATGCTTTTGCCTGTACTTCCACCTTCTTGCCTTTTTCCTCTTGCCAGTTCATTTTGGTCATGTTGTCCTATTATTCAGACTCGAGTATTGTCCTTCTCCGTAGCCCTAACTCCGATGTCAGAACTTCCTCCAAGTTCCCTTTCAACTCCTGACCACAAGCCTCACATATGTAAAATGGCTTAAGTCTCATCCTTTTTAGAAAAAAATAAAGGCATGTTTCTCTTTTATTAAAATAATCAAAAAAAGGCAGAAAACGTGCCTGTACTCAGACCAGACTCCTTCTTTCTGTTGCTGTTTCCATTATTTCAGTTGCTCATCCACTGCAAAGATACTGCTGTTTTTACTTTTTTCTTCCCCCCCCCCGCCCTCTTTTCCTATGCAGGATGCCAAGCACACAGGAGGAAGGAAGGAGATGGAGAAATAGTATTAACTAGGATCCAAACAGAATAAATTTGAGTAATGCTGTCACCTTTCTTCCAGTTTGCTTGAGTGAGTAGGGCAAATGCTTTGCAAAGTGATTGAAAAAAAAATCAGAGAATTATGTATGCACAGATCTGAGTTAACTAAATGTCTTTATCATGTCTTGAACCTCTGATAAGTTACACTAAAGCTACAGGAGCTGTTCATATGCATAAAGTTTGGATAAAGTTCACTTGCTGAATAAAGGGTCCAAGTTCTCTTCCCTATTGTATAATACTTTTTGAAGTAAAACAATAGTCTTTGTAAATGATGAAAGAACCCAAGAAGGAAACTTAGCAGGAACAATGAGTACTTTATACCTCCCCCTGCCCCCTTCTCCCTTCCCTTAGACTTGGCAGGATCCTTCAGGAATGGAAAACATACCTTAACATTAACCAGCATACATGGAGTGATTTCTCAAAATTTCTACTGTTAGTAATCTTGGAACCAAACTTTGAAAGGGCCTTGAACTAATGCTTGCATACAATGGTCATGGTCACCTTACTGATGTTTTATCTTTAAGTGTTTTTAATAAGCCCACAGTGCAGACAAGATGCTGCTAGGAAAAAACCCAGTTGTACATATAAATGACTTGGATAACCATGCAGTTGCAAAGGTTATTCTTTCTTATGTGCTTTTGCTCATGTGAAACTGAAGAACTTCAAAAACGTTGCCTTGAAGGTTATTTTTAAAGCAGCTATTCAACTTGGATCCAGTTGTATATGCATAATTATATACATACGTGGCCTGATGGTTATCTGACACAGGTTTCATTGCCAAGGGACACATTCCATCATTCATGAGGCACACTAGTATAAGTCTACAATGCCTACCTTTTGGATTTATGTTGCTGCAGTGCTTGAGAGCCCTTGTCATGGATAAGTCTGTGTTAGGCTCTGCACAAATGGAGAATAAGTAGATGTTCCCTGCTCCCAAGAGCAACTCCCCACAACCTATTTGGATGCCTGACAGTATTTTTTTCTTTTCCTCAGCTGCACCTCAGATTTGGGAGATTTTTTTTCTCAAACATCAGCTAAGTATAATGCTTTCATTTTACACCGATCTCTTCCTCCCTCGGCTCAACTGTGGCAAAACTGTCCCGGAAGCTCCAGCAACTTGAAGAGACTATATCCTACTCCCTACCTGTACGGACCAGTATCTTGGCCATTAGGAGTAAGTGTCCCTCTGCTCACGAGAGAGGATACACACCACATTGGGCACAAAAAAGGACTGTTGTGGTTTAGCCTCAGTCGGCAACTAAGCACCACGCAGCCACTTGCTCACTCCCCCTGGTGGGATAGGGGAGAGAATTGGAAGGGCAAAAGCAAGGAAACTCATGGGTTGAGATAAGAACAGTTTAATAAGTAAAATAAAATAGTAATAATGATAATTATTATGATAATACTAATAATGATGATAAAAAGGAAAATAACAAGACAGAGAAATGAAGCCTGAAAAAAAATAAACCCCAAAAAACAACAACAAAAAACCCAACCACCAAAAAAGCAACCTAACCCCCTACCCCCAAGTGATACAACTACTCACTACCTGCTGACCAACACTGCCGGTTCCCGAGCTGCAATTGCTACCTGCCCCGGCCAACTCTCCCCAGTTAATATACTGGGCATGATGTCATATGATCTGGAATATCCCTTTGGTCAGTTTGAATCAGCTCCCTTGGCTGTGCCCCCTCCCCTCCCAGCTTCCTGTGCACCCGGCAGAGCATGAGAGGCTGGAAAAGTCCTTGACTAGTACAGCACCACTGAGCAACAACTACAAACATCAATATCAATATTATTCTCATACTAAGTCCAAAACATAGCACTATACCAGCTACAGTGAAGAACATTAACTCTATCCTAGCTAAAACCAGGACAGACGGTCAATCATCTGATTGAATGCAGTGTTTAAGAGGCTTTTTATATTGTAAACCCAAACATTGATTTTAGTAATAAAAGTATTTCCTAATATTTTAATCTCGATCATCAGGAAAACTTACAGTAAAATTCCACTTATGTAAAATGGTTAAGTGGTGTTGCTGTTGTTTCTGTCTATTATTATGTGCAATAGTGTTGAATGAAGCATAGAGTGCTTTTGTTTTCCTTTTGTGGTTAGACTGTTAGAGCTTAAACTTGGTGTGCTCATCAGACTCAAAACTATCACAGGTGAGCGTATGGATAGCAAAAAGGTGTCAGTGCTCCTATCTATTATACATAAAAATGAAGAGTGAACAGGCACTAACAACATTCTGTGGAGTACTTGAGTTAAAGAAAGGAGGAAGGTGCATACAGGGACAGGAACTTCTTCCTCAGAAACAGTGAGGTGGGTGACTTCACAACCTCTGTGGGCAATCTGTTCCACTCCTTCACTCTTGTCACATGCAGTTCGCAGTTCTCTTGTTTCAGTTTACGCTCATTCCTTCCCATCCTCCCACTGTCTACCACTGTGAAGTACCTGACTCCATCTTCACGATGACCTCCTTGTATGTATTGGAAAACTGCTACGAGGTCCCTTCAACACTACCTGTTCTCCAGGCTGAAAAAGCCCTGGTCCCTCAGCCTTCCTCACAGGACAATGTTCCAGCCCCCAAACACTGAATTTGCTTCAGTTTATCAATGTCCATCCTGTATCGGGGCCTAAAATCAGACACATTTTTTTTAAATGCAATCTCACAATGGCAGAGCAGAAGGAGACAATCCCTCCTCTTGATGATGCCCCTGTTAACACAGCCCAGGGCGCCATTGGCCGTCCCTGCAGCCAGGGCACACTGCTGGCTCATGATGCGCTTGTGCCTGCCAAAGCCTCCAGGTCCCCTCCTGCAGAGCTGCTCCCAGCCAGGCAGGGACCAGCCCGTGTCCTTGCACCAGAGCTTACTGCCCAGGGGCAGCACTTGGTGTTTGTCCTTATTTTAGTAACCTAATAGATAAAATTTCAATAGTCTCTTGATGCAATTTGCATGCGGCTGCTGTATTATTCTTGTAATGTTTGCTAATCACACCATCCGGACTGTATGTGTATTAAAATGTTATATATGAAACTACAGAGATTTTACAGTGTCATCCTAGATATGTCGTGCTACTCAATTAACATTGATCAGTCCTTAAAATTCAGATCTAAAAGCTAAAAAGACTAAGTAGGGGTCAGAAAAGTGGGATAGTGAGGTGAGATTGAATGTTGAAATACAGATTCAGATTTGCAGCTGACTGTACCCAAGGTCCAGACAAATACAAGTGATGCATCTGGAAATGCAGAAGGAGGTGGCTTTACGTTCTTGGCCCAGGTTCCCTGTCTGCTGATGCATTTTCAGCTGTTTGACTAAAGAGGATGTCTTTTGAACACCATGTATCGGTATGCATCACTTTGTTACTGCAGGTTAAGGTGTGTCAAGCCACAGAAAAGCAAGGAGCAGAGCCGGTGAAATTCTGTAGAACCTCCTATAGACACGAACCTGACTTTATCTCCTTCAAAACCTCTTCTAGGACTTTTTTTTCTTTAATCAGTCTCCAGATCATGTTAAACAGGAACAAAAAGAGGAAGAGGAAGTACACGGTATCTGCTTTCTACAAAGCAGACTGTATTTATTTGTTTAAGTGAGACAGAATCTCAATGTCTTCACTATTTCTTAAAAGCAGATTTAAGCAAATCAGCCAGGCAGCCAGCCAGGCAGAGCGTGCATTTTTAGGCACTGACTCAAAGACAGTGTCAAGACATATTAAGCTGGGTGCCTAGAAATAATATATATGAGATTAAAAAAAGAATACTAAAATATCATCTTGCCACAGTTGTGGCTGATTATTTGATATAGGACAAAGAGAAATTGCATTGTAAGCCATAAAAGGGTGATGAAAAATGCTTTGAAATATTAAGCTAATACAGTATCTAGGGCCGAATGCCATTTGATTGCTACTTCTCAGGCACTTCACTATCATGAGTCACCTGAATCTAATATACAAAGAAGCTGATTCAAACCACCACCTTCCCAGAAAAAGTATAGTTTCTTAATTTTTTACTTGTGTGGAAAACTGGCTTAAATGATTGTGCATCTCAGTAGGAGATTGCTTTATATTACCAGGATGGAACAACTACGTTGATTTCCCCCTTTGTTTTAATACATGTATGCAGCAGTACAAATTAAGTGTCTCTCCCACAAAATGTCATTTATACGATGAATAACTGATTTTGTTCTCAACCTTGAGCGCTGAGACGGGAGCAGTGTTTTCCTCAGCTTTGAGAAAAGCAACAATCACAGGTAAAGTTTACCAGTTTTCATGGCAGGATGAAATAAGTTTCCTTTTCCTTTTTACTCAGCACGTTGTCGCTAATAACATAGTACCTATACCCGCTGAATATACCTTTTATCTGACATACTTTGTAAGGCATACTAGGATTCACGGAGGTTAGTCTCGGTAGATGGTGCTGTTGTGTCTTAAACTGCATCCTAGGACGCGATGCAAACACTGCCCTAGGCGGTAGAGGCACAGCAAAGGTTCTGTCTCTGGGGCGGTTGTTTGGGTTTGGTTTTTTGGGTGGGTTGGTTTTTTTTTGGTTGGTTGGTTGTTTTGGTTTTTTTTNTAAATTAAGAAGGGGAAGGAGTGATTTGGTGAGGTTTTATGTGGCTGTAAAACCTGTACCAAGCAAAAAAAGATACAAAGTAGGTCATATGATTTAAGGGCGAAACAGGCTCTGTGGGAGATGAATCAACTGCACTACAGAGTCAGGAAAAAAAACTTTACATGTCTACTGAATTATTAGTGCTTATGGCCTTTAATTGCCTGTAAAAGCATACAACTGTGCCTTATCTGCACTTTTCCTTAGTCTATTTGAATGACAACTCTTGCACAGGTTACATAAAAAAGGAAGTTGCACAGAAAGGGTTCTGCTAGTAAGGGCATGAAAAGAGCACTGTGCTGCACTGGAGTACTCTGTTGTTACTTCAGTACCTGACATGCAGAAATCAAAACAGCAGATTTTCTTTCAGTCCTGAAAAAAAAGCTCAAAGGCATGTGTGTCTGCAAACATGAGATTTCTCCTCCCACTCCTTAGCTTTTCTTAGAAGCATTTCCTCACTGGGATCTCTGGATTTCAATAGTGCAACAGGCTAATGGTACAGTCTGAGAGCAGCTCTGGTCACTTCAATTATGTTCCCCAAAGCTATTTTTGGCTTTTGCACAGTAGATAGCAATTCCTGGATCCCAGTTCTGCTGAGCCAGCTGGGCTTTTACAGACTGTTTACAGCTGGGAGCTGTGCTGCTGAGAGACTGAGGACAGTAAGAAATATAGGCTCTCTCAAGATAGTGGGAGGTAAGGCAGCCCTAAGACAGTAGAACATTAGGGTTAGGGCAGCATTAACTTACAGTCCAGGTCTGAGCCAGTCTTAGCCATGTAAGTAGCCTACGTGATGGATAAACTGAAGGGATTCGATCTGTTTAATGAGCAGCATTGTCTTTTTTAAACAAATAGATGTAATTAAACTAGCAGACTGCTGCCCCGCAGCATGCTCCCAGATGGCAGCACAATCTTTAGGTCAGGGTTTCCTTCTGTTTTTTGTAGGCAATCCCTGGAGCAAAAGAAGTTGGGTTACTGTGGTGACTTAATGCAGGACGGGTGGAGATCACACACAGAAAAGCATTTCTTTTGTCAAGTCCCTCCTGAACACATCTGTTCCATACTGAGGAGCTGATAAAGCCTAGCTGAGCCGATCTGTCTGAGATACTCGGTTTATTTTTCAAGAGCATAAAATAGTTATTTTTATATCACATCTGTCTGGCTACTACCCCCTGTCATGAAATCCTCTCTTTGCTATGTGCTATTAAGCACACTCAATCCCTTAAACATTTTTTAAGGCCAGAGAAGATGGTTGTGATTCAGAGAGAACACTTCACTGAAAACCGTGGCCCTTGCTGGTACCCTCAAAGTGTAAGCAGAATTTCCTGTTGTGATGCATAAGAATTTGCACTGGAGAAGTGATGACATGAGGTGATGTTTTGCTCTTATTACATATATAACATATCATTGACTTTTATAAAACCACAAACAAATGTATAGATCATGGCAGGAGAAGTGTGTGGACATGCAGACACAGTTTTAACCTGAATGCTTTATTTCTTAAGTAGCTTACATTTTTATGGAGAAAAGCTGCTTTACAATCCATTTAGATGAAGATTAACTTGTTTAATGCTTAGCTTCGTTCCCAGTAGAGCAGTGACTGAAATCTATTTAGTCTGAGAGAAATGCAAGAGCATTGTAAGTGTTTTGACTTAATTTGAATATTGCTAATGATAAGGGATAGAGACTCTTGAAAATGGGTCCAAACAGTCAGCTGTTTACATAATACTTGAGTCACTTGGTTGGACTGCCATCTCCTTATCTTTGCCTGCAAAAGACTATTCCAGCCTTCTCAAAAGTGGTCTTGGGAGCCTGGGTCCCAGCCTCTAAGCTCTATAAAAGACCGAGCATGCTTAATTAAGTGGCTGCTGAAATGAGACTAGCCACAAGCATTACAGAATTCATAAACAGATGATTGAATCTGAGTCTGGGTGTAGCAAATCTTAAAGCCTCTAAGTAGACTCTGGGCTATACTGCAGCCACAAGTCTTATAGGAAGCCTGGTGACATAAAGAACAGTTTGCAAGTAAACCAAGTTTGCAGAGTCTTAGAGCCATTGGTAAAGCTGGCAACCCTCATTTTTTTTGGTCAATATATTGTTATTGTGGTTTAGCCCCAGTCAGCAGCCAAGCACCACGCAGCCGCTTGCTCACTCCCCCCTGGTGGGATGGGGGAGAGAATCGGAAGAGTAAAAGTGNAGCTGAAACCAGGACAATTGCTTTCCATAAGATTCAACGTATCTCCCAAATATCTATGACTGATCACCTCAGATAGAGAACCAGACTCTTCCACCTTTAAGCACTTACACTCTGTGACCAAGAGTGGCTTTCTAGAGGGATGCTTTGCCCCTTGGGTCCTTGCATGCTGTCCCAGCTCATGCCTACACTTGTGATTGCTCAGCCACAGACACAAAAGTTGAGTAGGACAGATGAAATCACTTGAACTAAAAGATTTTCATTTTTGTTTGATGAATGTAGGATGGACTTCTTCCTCCATTTAAATCTCTGCAATTCTAGAGTATTTCTGCAGAGTCCTGGGTTTTTTTGATAGAAACTGCTAAGTCTCACTGGGATCTACTCTTAAGGACCAACCCCATCAAATGTCAGATGAAGGCAATCTCATCCACAGCACTCTGCCTGGAGCTTGTGACCTCCAAGAGGAAATCAGGAAGAAGCAGATGTCTGCCTGCAGGAGGTTATGCCACTATTAAGAGCCACCAGCTCCTAGAATAGGTTCCTACTGTCAGATACGTTGTTTGCTTCACTAGGAGCCACTGGCAGTGAAAGTCCAAGCTCCACTCTGAGACTTCCCACAGAATGCTTCTGTCTAATACTCCAGCCCAGTTGACCTATTTCTGAGGAGTCACAGCCATCTTATGACCATTCTTGTTTCCTACCTAAGTTAAATAAATCAAGACTGGAGTACGTATGAATTTCAGCTGAGTCCATTGACAACCTAGGAAGCATTTCCAGGGGATGTCATGTTTATTTGTCAGTTGTGGTCAGCATCTGTTGTGCTGTTGCTACCATGATGGCTGTGGTGAGACGGTGAATGTCAGCATTTCCTATGTGACTATTCCCCGTGATCACTGCAGACAACACTGGAACGAGCAACTGGACCTGTGCTTTGAGTTAGTTACCTAGTAAGATTTGTGGTATATATGATTATTTAAATGCCTACAGAATTCTCACATAAGGCAAGCGGCAGCACTGAGGTATTTTAATTTTAATTTGCTTCTGAAATATTTCACTGAATTTGGCACCCCGTCCTCTTTTTGTTTTATTGCTCGGGAGTGTTGGAGAACACACGTGTGTTTGGTGTCCCACACTAACAAATGGAGCCCCATAAAGAGTTGAAGACAATCCTCATTTGTGCTTCTGCAATGTAT
Source organism: Anhinga rufa (assembly GCA_013400875.1). NCBI lineage: Eukaryota > Metazoa > Chordata > Aves > Suliformes > Anhingidae > Anhinga > Anhinga rufa. The sequence continues at coordinate 15,566 of VZTV01067516.1, forward strand.
TTGTACAAAGATGAACAGTGTAATCTCATTCAGTGAAAGGCTACTGATTTTTGCCTGTCTTCCCTGCCCAAAACTTTCTTTTGTCCCTGTACTGGTGTCCCTCTTAGGTCACAGATCTGCAAGTTGGTACTTGTGACTGCTCCTTTCTGCCTCTTTTCCCAGAGAAGAGCTGAGAAAAGGAGGGAAAAGAGAGGAAAAGGTATGGGTGTGCCCAAGAGGTGACTGTAATACTACAGGCTGAGAATCTTCAAAAGCATCCCAGACACATGTATTCATGCGGTACCCTCAGGAATCACTGATGTTTATAAACCTAAGTAACTGTTCACTTCCTCTTCATCCTGTTCATTTTTAAGGCTAATCTGCTGTGCTGACCATTTGTAAAATGAGCAGCCTGGCCACTGCTTTATTTTGGTAGCCACTCTTCCAAAAGAAGTCTTTTGAACTCAAAAAACTGCACAAAAGGTGGGGGGAACAAAGCTAGGTGTGTCTCTCGAGCAAGCTGAATCTATTGGGGCAGTGGATAAAGTTGTCATTTAACTTCTGTCTTCCTTTTGTGCTTACTACAGGGAGGCAGCTGTTGAGTTTGCTTGGCCCTGCCATCCCTATGGCGTAGGCTGGCATGCTCAGGTG
>VZTV01067517.1:1068-16607 GCA_013400875.1 Anhinga rufa
GCACCTGGGTCGGGGCAGCCCCCGGTATCCACACAGGCTGGGGGATGGAGGGATGGAGAGCAGCCCTGCGGAGAAGGACTTGGGGGTGCTGGTGAGCGAAAAGCTGGGCATGAGCCAGCAATGTGCGCTGGCAGCCCAGCCAGCCAGCCGTGCCCTGGGCTGCATCCCCAGCAGCGTGGGCAGCAGGGCGAGGGAGGGGATTCTGCCCCTCTGCCCCGCTCGGGTGAGACCCCCCTGCAGCGCCGCGTCCAGCTCTGGAGCCCCCAGCACAGACAGGACATGGACCTGCTGGAGCGGGGCCAGAGGAGGCCACGGAGGTGATCAGGGGCTGGAGCACCTCTGCTGTGGAGACAGGCTGAGAGAGCTGGGGGTGTTCAGCCTGGAGAAGAGAAGGCTGCGGGGAGACCTTATTGCGGCCTTCCAGTGCTTAAAGGGGGGCTGTAGGAAAGGTGGGGACAGAATTTTTAGTGGGACCCGTAGTGATAGGTCTTGGTTTTAAAACACACCCAGACATTGTGTGAACTGGTAATGGGCTCCAGCGGCGGAGCTCCTGAGAGAAACGTCTTCGTGAGAGGCTGGGGCCTCCAGTGAGCCCTGGAAAGGCCCTCTCACCTCCCCTAGCACGATGCTCTTTGCAGCTGCGGTGCGGGCAGGCTCCTTGTCAAAAAGGACGTGAGATGGTGGGACTCGGTCCCGTGCCCAAAAGAACTGCAGGTTTCCTGGTGACAGGGATCAAGGAAGATCCCCCATGAGAGGGGGAACGGGGCCTCGATTCCGCTGCTGCTGTTTCAGCCCCCTCCTGCAGCACCTTCCAGGTGAGGTGCAGCAGTGCCCTTGCCGCTTTGTGACAGCCTGGCTGCTTAGGGATCTCCTCCCTGGTCTGATCCGTTGCTGAGGGAATTGATACGTAAACCAACAGCGACTGTGCCATCTTATTTTCTAAGAAATCAGGCTAAAAAAAAGCTTTTCTGTGCTTTTGTTTCATTACATAGATACGTGCTGAAAGGACCCCGCAGTGCCCTTTGGAGGTGGGCCACAGATTTGGTTTTCATTTTGCGGAGTGTTGGCAATATCTGGGTTTTGCAAAACCCAAGCAAGCTGTGAAGATCTATCATTCTGTCGCCCTGCGGGAGATGAAATTAGCAACGCTGTGCACAGACCAGGAATACCAGGCGCGGAGTGGGTTACAACCTGGCCTCAACAGATGCAGGGTGAAAGCAGGTAGAGCTTCCCTCTTGGCACCCAGTTAATCTCTGGAAAGCCAGATGAGCTGTGTGCTGGTAAGTTAGGATGATAACTTTTCAACTACGCTCCTGTGCTAGCAAAACTGCCTAGTGTCAACGCAGCCAGCAGAAAAAGATTCTTTTCTAAGTGCATCTTAAGCGCAGGATTAAGTATATCACCAGGGCGTTTATGGGAAGCGGGCTTGTCTATCCCTGCATTTTTAGTGCGTGCTAGACTTTATTTACAAAGACTCGATCTCAAAGCTCTTGTATTTCTTTTGCAGCAGCTAATCATGTCAAGCACTAAGGAGTCTGCTGTGCCTTCTGACTTGCAGAACAAAGCAAGACATCCGATCTGTCTTGGCAGATAAAATGTCTTTCAGTTCACTTTTGAGATTTATTTGATTTTGAAGCTCTGAGCATTGTTGCTTTCTTGTTTGGTTTCTTTATTTTTTTCCCCCGTTCAGTATCTCATCACTTTCTCTGTGTACGTTTTGCTTTTGTAAATGAAAGCATTTCATCCCATCTTTCAGAAAATGAGTTATTAGGAAGCGCTGGAATGTGTCAGTTTTAGGCCAAACAGAACTGCGGCAGACAGCAAACTCTTCTAGCGGCCATAAATCAGATTTGTGACTGTGCGGCTCCATCTAGTGATTATTCTCTACAACTGCAGCAGGAGGGAGAGCGTAACTGTGGGATGGATACACTTTTTCATGAAACACCCTCAGTTTGTAAGCTTTGAACTTTGTGTTGGCCCCTCGACTCGACGAGCTGCCTCACTTGAAGCTCTCCGGAAACTTCACGTTTCTGAAATATCCAAGAGAATTGGTGAACAGAACTGCTAACATACTTAAAGATGTGTCTGAAACTTCCCCCCGCCAAGTTCTCGTGTAGTAATAGCTTACCTGTGGTGGCAGTGACAGACGGTGATTTACTGTGTCGGCGTATTGGACAATGCTTCTTTATCTTTCTTTGGATAAAGAAGGCGATTTACAGATATCTAAGTCAAGATAAAACACTTTCTTAGATCGGCAAAAGAGTTAAAGTCTTCCAACTACATAGAAAGGACCCAGCGGCTTTTCTTTGAGCCATCGCAGTTTTCATTTTACATAGCTCTATGATATATTACTGAGCAGTAAACTTTGATTAATCACATTAATTAGACACATGCTTGCCGTGTGCTCTGCTTACTTCAGCATTTAAACATTTTGGTAGGTTTCTGCCTACTTCTTGTGCCGAGTAAGGTGAAGGCTACCTAGAGATAAAAACTGCATGTGAAGGGGGCTTGGATACAAACCCCGCTGCTCCCTATATCTGTAAGGTCAATGCAGTTGCAGAGATTTCGCAGGAGGCCGGGTTGTCCCCAGGGTTGTCCCCAGAGTTGTCCCCAGAAGGCATATTTGCTGTGCCCGGAGGTGCCTTCTCCCTGGAGCTGCGTTCCTGAAGGCTGGGAGGGTTTTGGCAACATCTTCGGACTGGAGCCAGAACATGATCGCTTTTGTGAAACATAACGAGTAGGACAGACAGGATGCGGACTGGCTAGTCGGTGGATGACCTCAGGGTGTGCGAATCCTCACTTTATTCATAATCTATCCACACCTTCACGGTCACTGGGTAATTGATATCTGCGATAGTCTGTTCTTCTACTGACACCTTCCTTCCAGGAGTGTTTTTGTATGTGGGAATGTTGCACACCATCCACCTCGGTGTCATCTAGCCGCGTAGGCTTACCGTAGGAATGCAACTGGCAAAGCATTAGCCTACCGATAAGGCTGTCACCCCACTTCTGGGTTTCCACCTTTCATCTGCAGCTGGTTTTAGATAGACCATGAGGCCCTGGTAACTGAGGCACCAGTGTAAAATGCTGAATGACTTGCTGTGAGTTTAGTAAGCTGTTCCCTTCCACTATCCTCATATTTGAAATGTTTTTTCTTTGTTGTTTTTTGTTTTTCTCCCCCTCTTCCATGCGTCGGCTACCTGAGCTCAGCTATGTCTTCTGGCAGGCTGTGCCTTCCAGGACGTTGGTGGTGTTCCGTGGTCTGCTCCAAGGTGATGGTAAAGAGCAATATATAACCACCTTGACCGCCTTACTGCTGCGCTACCAAGAAGTAAAACCTGTGGGTGGCTCAGCTGCTGTCCAGTGCGGGCGGCCAGGGCTTGTCCGCGCGGTGATTGAAAGCCCTCCCGCAAGATCTGCACTAAGCCATAGCTGCTGCTGACATGGCTTTACTAGACCTGTTGGCCACATGCGTACTAAAGCCTAGTGGCAGCTAGAATGGTTTTACTCAACCAGAGTGGGTATAGATGACTCTTTTGAAAATCATATTCACTCTGTGGTGGAGAATCATTGTGCACCAGAGACACCCTGAAGGAAGTGTGTATAGGCACGTTTGAAGAGCACGACTCTCTAGAAATAACCCCTACGCGTTGCTGAAGCTATGTTGGCCTATGACAGTGGCGTTGCATGTCGTGCCTGCTTCATTCAGGCCGCAGTGTTGCTGGTGCGGCTTCAAGCATAATTTAAATGGCGCTTACTTCAAATCGTGGTTACCCACACGTTGTTCTCCTCTGTGTACAGTGAGGGTGGCAGTCCCATGGTCCTCTGAAACATGGCAGCATTTGCATAAAATGTTGAGAGGCAAGTGTAAATACTATGTGTATTTAGTTCAGTGAGTAAAGCAGAAATATGAATGAAGCTTACAATATGAATGTAAAGAAATGGTAGTGGGCAGGAAGCGCAAGGAGGAGTTGGATTGCGTTGGTCAGTGTGCTTGGCAGTAGCCTAATGGTCAAGTTTCTCAGGAGAAATCAGAGCGGATAAGTTTTAAGGAGAGTTCAGGAGGAAGGAAAATGAGTCTGGAGCTGTTTACAAGGACTTTACTCATTCTGCACTCATATTTGAGGTAAAAGCCCAAGTACAAGGAGGAACCAAAGAATGTGTTCATATGGCCAGACTAATGGCTGAAAGTGCTGATTGAGACGGCATTCTGGATGGATGGGACTTGAATGAGACCAGAGCTGGGGAAAGAAGTTGCAGTAATCATGGCGATGAGAGCTTGGACAAAAGTTTTTAGTTGTGAAGATGAACATACAGAAATAATCTTGGAAATATGTCAAAATCTTTCTGATTGGTTTTGTATAGTTGAATGTGAGAGCCTGGAGAGAAGTTAGAGTTGAAAATGGAGAGTTATGAGTTGAGTGATAGGTGAAATGGTCCTTTTTATCTCTATTGATGGAGAGGGAGGGTTGGAGAGCTGAGGCTGACCTGACCTTAGCCATCCTCAGAGAGGTGTTTGAAACAGATTGGGACTTCAATCTGGCTGCAAGGAGATCGGAGTGAAGAGGCAGATCTGCAAGGTGTCTACGTCGACACGGTGGGCGAATGCGTGTATAGATAGGGCCAGTTACTCAGAAAAAACAGGAGGCCGTGAATTCCCATACCTCTTAAGCTCTTCACAATAAACAAAACCATAAACATTTTATTTATTTTTTCTTTTATTTTAATAGGTTCTCATAATCTCATTGGTTAAAACTGAAACAGAACTTATTTACTATATTCATGTGTCCATTCATCTGTCTGTCTTAGGCGTTGTACACAAAACGTATATATTTTATAATTTTACACTCCACAGTGTGTATCCCCTTGCAAGACCGCGATAAATCAATTGATGGTGTCGTATTTTAGAGGACTGTATATGGAATTATTTTTTTTATTCACAATTGAGATTACTTTTTTCTTCCAGTTGGTTTTGCTATTGTATTTGTCTGTTCCATCTCTGTTATCTCTCTACTATAGTGTACACTTAACGTTTCATTTTACAGTCCTGTAATGCAGCGCTTGCCGTTTACTGGCATAACCTCCTTGACCTTAGAGATACTCATTCCACATGTATCTGTTGTAGCAATTTTTTTGCCATGAATGTTCATATGTCTTCTCAACAGAAAATCTCGGGATTGTGAGAATGGTACAATCATTTTTTTTTTTTTTTTATCTGTGATAAATGGAATTGCTCTCAAAAATTTTCTTCTGATAGTTGAAATCAGTAATTTGAAATAAGACTAATAGTTTCCCAAATACTCATCATTGCTTCTGAAGTCATCTGGATTTTTTATCAGACAAACTGTAAGTATCAAAGCTTCCTTTAGTATGATTCATTGTCCAACTGGAGGGTAATCACTAAAACGGAACGCAGACATGAACAATGACTTTAACTAAGTTGGTTCGGTTACTGCCATCCTGCTCAGCTACTTCTCTTGCATTCAGTCTTCTGTGGGAGCTTTTAAAGTATGTCTTTCGATAACAGCTTGTAAAGGCTGCGGTACCTTCACATCTATTTCAAGGCTAAGGTATCAACATTTCAAATGCTGCTGCTAAGAAAGCTGGTGATTCATGAGCCCATAAACCTTAAGCCATTAAACTTGCAAACAGCGAATGGTTTAGAAACGGTTTTCAGCTAGAAGCATTTTGACATATTGGTAAATATTTTCAGGCCTTACTGGCTTACAGGCCAACATTTTGAATATATATGACTACTTTTCGCCATCTCATTACAAGACTAGGTTCAACTTTGGACATGCAGGTATCGTGAGGAGAGATAGCCCCTGCCAAGCAGCATAATTCCCGGTGCAAAGTAAGTTAATGGCTTCTATGAAAATATCCCACAAGTATCAAGGACTGTAAAACTCAAATTGAGCTTGACTGGGGGAGACCCAGTGAAATAGCTCGTTCAGTGGCTCAGCTTGACAGATCCAATGATAGAAGCAGTTCTCCTGACAAAGAGAGTTTGTCATTGAAGGATGTGGTTCGGAGGCACATTGAATTTCTCAGAACAGATGACAGACTGTTCTGAAGGATCTCCTTCCCGGTCATGGCCCCGCCTCGCGCTTGGAACAACTGCATGGACAGTGGTGCAATGGGTGCTTGCTACTGAGGAATAAAGCTTGGTATTAGTTTGCTCCTGCAAACGGTCCCCGTGCGATGGAAAGAGGCACAGCTTGAGTGGAGCATCCTGCTTTACTTACAAAGCCTGCTGTAAGCCTCAAGATGCTGCTCCACTTAAGCCTTAAACTGTATAGTGCATAAACAAAATGTGAGAAATTTTGCTCCTTGTCACTCGGATACACGTAATAAAATGAAAGAAGCAGTGAACAAATCAACCATAGCTGTGACACCTCATTAACTAGGCTCTCCCACGCCATTATCTTTTGCCTCTTTTTTTTTTGACATCTGAAGAAATCTGTGTCAAAGGCCAGCAGAGCAGATTTGTTTCATACCAGCTGTGTGAACGGATGCCAAAAATGAAGGCTGGTTTTGGAAGCCCAGTGGTTTTTTGCTTCCCTTAAGGGCATTTGACCTAGGGTTTCCAGCGCACAAAAGCAACAGCAGCAGCACGAGAGCAGGAGAGGCGCAGGACTGGGGTGTTCTTAGATAGTCTGCCCCAAGCATATTAAAGACCGATCATCTCACTAGATCTGGTTGCTAGAGAGCTTTAGGTCAGATTGCCATTTCACAAGTAAGAATTTGGCACAAGCATGTGAAAACCATACCAGGCTATTCACTCTGGGCCTTAAAGAATTCCTAGTAGACTGTTTGTCAGTTGGGAAGAATAGGGAAGGGACGATCTGTATTAGTCAGCTGTGGTTTGCTAATATGATGCAGGTGTGAAGAAGGCGGTACTGGGTTTGGCAGGTAAAATACATCTGCTGGAGAGGGAGCCCAATTAGTATTATCAGCTGAAGCTCCGCGTATGGTGCATTACCTGCTTCAGGCTGGAAAGGCACAGGGGGATGGCTCAGGTACCCCCAGGAAACAGTGGAGAGCCACATTGCAAAGGGCAGATTGCTCCTGGGGGGAATCGGAGGGAAGGTAGCAACGAGGTTTTTAATTTGTGTGCGATGCTTGCTCTGTCTCTCCAATATTTTTTTTAATTGAAGATATACCCTTAGTAATTGCCATCAACTGAGCTCACTTTTTCTATGTATATTCTTAAGATGGTTGTTATGTTATATAATTTTGCTCTTTAGTATTGATCGTTTTTATTTCTTTACTGCTGTATTTCTTTGAGTTTGAATGTTAACCAAGCGTTATAAGGCTCTTCTTATCCTGTTCTGCCTTCATTTTATTATAGTATTAATAATATATATTTTAAATAACCTCGGTTCCTTTTAATATAAACAACTGTAACATTTCTGTTAAATTTGGTAAGAATTTTTTAAAAGAACCCCTAACAGGTAAACTCTGAATTTTTCAGTACTAGTCATCCTTTTGGTAAGAAGAAGGCATTCTTAGTATAGTATTTTAAAGTTATGTTTTTACTGCTTGCTTTTACTGTTTTGATGATCAGAAGATCCTTCTGCTTTAGTATACTTGCATCATATTTCCACTTTTTAATCAAGCTTTCTATCCATTTTGTTTTTAAGAAGTCTTTTTCTTCCCATTCCTTTATAGCCTGGGCTTGACTTCATAAGAATCTCTAACTGAACCATAAACTACCTTTATAAATATCATTTTTCCTTGAAAGCTATATCTTACCGCAATGACCAAAGTTTTGTCATGTGTTAGATTAAGATGTCTGCCTAAAATCAATAATGCTGAGGTAACAACATTGGTTTCTGCTAGGCTCTCAATTACTTTCTCAGTTGTTTGTCATAGGAAGAATATATGATCAGTTGTTTCCCCTGCAGGCTATAAAACCAGCCTGTTCTCCTTTGATCACTTCTGCATACTTCACTTTTACTCTCCTAAGTGTAACACAGATTTTTAGAGCCTTGGACCTGTGAAGTAGCAGAATGATTCTTCTGTAGTCCATTCCAAGGGATAATAGCCTCCCTGTATAAAGCATCATAAATATCCCTGGACAACAGTTGGCTCTGTCGGGTTACATTGCACAGTTGCCGTGGAATCCGTTCCCGAATTTGCCATGCTCTTTGGAGAAACGTCTGGGAGGGATTTACTTCGCAGTTCTCCCTCTGCGCCCCGCACTCCCTGTAGTCCTTCGCACCTTACGTTCCCTGTTGCGCTTCTCCTCCTTTGCAGGTAGTCCCTTATTCTATGTATCTGTCTGGGTAACGAGCGCAGCTGTACAACTGCGAGTCTTTTAGTCCTTCTTTTCTTTTTCCTCCTCCTCCCCCTTATAACTTTGTGTTTTTTAAGATGGTTTCTGGTGCCATTTTGTCCTTGAAGTTGCTGTATTTTGCCACAGAGGGGAAACACAGTCATGCTGTGCTCTTTCCCTGGGAGCTTTACTTTTGCTGTCTCTTGATCGCCTTTATCTGAAATAAATTACAAGGTACCTGCATGATGTCAGTAAAGGCTCTGCTACGCAAAGGAATACTTGAAATAGTATAGTCTCTTGTGAAAACGGGAGCAGCTGTAATGGGGCAATTGAGTCAGCAGCTGCTTGTTATTATAAGTGTTCTTGCCTCAGAAAGAGGCAAGTGATTTTCAGAATGAGGCTCCGGAGGTGACAGGTAACCTGGAGAAGGTAAATGGAAGTTTTGGTCCTATCATATCACTGCGGAGAAGCTGCCCTTACTTGCCTCTGGATTTTCACGTGGCTGGTGTTACAAGGGCGGAAGGTAACGAAGCAGAACAGTGAATGCACTATTTTGATTTGAAACTTGAAAAAATAATGCAGAAAGTTAGAAATTCACCTAGTCACCTTCAGTTTCCCGTCCAGGGAGCGTACAGGAGAGGCTGGCCAGACTTGGTGGCATGAGCATTCGGATTTCAAGGACACGCAGGACACTTAACGTTGCTGTACCCCAGCAAAGCCCTGCTGAGGTATTTCACGGCACAGAGCAGCTCTGCAGTTAGAGAGCTGTTATGTTTCCTAACAGGGTATTTGTAGCATGTTATAAACGGGAACTGTTGTAACTGAATCCTAGGCTGTGGCCCTTAAAACCTGAAGCGCTACCCAACTGGCAGAAACCTTAACGCAGTTTGCCTTTGTCTTCTGTCTAATTCATGTCGGCAGCAGTGGAAAATGCCAGAGTGCCTGGGAGCTGGGCCAGCAGGAGGATAGGTATGCAGCTGGTCGTCTGTCTCGACGCTTTTGAGAACGTCGGTAATTACTGCGTGCCATACACCTTCCTGATGAAATGCCTTTTGGAAAATCAAAGCTGTTTGTTTGATTCCAAGGCAGAGACAGTTTCTCTGACCAAATGGGGTTTAGTAACTCTTCCAGCCTAGCCGCAGTATCTTTCATGGACTATTTAGCTTCCTGATGTTTACGTACCCGCAGAGTTGCTGTATACCTAAAATAAGGCATGAAATGTGGACTGGGTGTTTATTGTGCAATCAGCTCGGACTTAAAAAGGGCAAGTGGCATAGCCGGCGGAGTGTAGTGTGTCCCGTAAGGATCCTAGGAAATACGAGGCCGACCGCTCCTTCCCACCTCTGCCCCTTTCCCGTGGGTTTCTGTATTGGCGCGTCCTTAGCAGCGATAGTAGGTCTCCTGGTGCTAAAACAGACTTGCAGGCCCAAACGCTCGCCATGCTTGAACGCCTGGCCCTGGTCTGTTGGACCAGACCTCTTTCCTGCCTTAGAGCACAGAGGTGACGACCGGCCTGTTCTCAAGGGACAGATGAATAAAGTAAGAGAAAGAAGAGCAATCTAGATGCTTTGAAAGGGGTTTTATCTCTTCTTCTGCGGCCACCCATGCAAGGCGAAGGAGGAAGTGACAAGGCTGTAAGGTGTACAGGCACTGGAGGACTGCTCTCGTCACCACGCAGAGTCTGATGGAGTGCGGGAATCCAGGAGTACCTCGGGATCCTCTGGAGCCTTGGGAGCTTTGGCTCCACTGGAGGGTGCCAAGAGCTTCTGTTAGGCATTATTACACATAAAACACTTGACTAAACGTGTGTTGGGTGTTCCTCGGTCCCTGGCAAAGACTGCCGCTCGCTGGTGTTGTGGGATGGTGCCATATATTATTCTGTTTTGTTCTCTAAAGTACATCAAACTCGAGTAAAGCCGCTCCTTTCCAGCGTTTGGTAGCACTACAACAAGTCACCCTTCACTTCTGTTTCCCTCAGGGTAACACACTTTTAGAGCCTTGCACCCACGAGGTAGAAGAACGATTCTTTGAGAATCCTTTCTAAGGGACGGTAGTTTCTCCGAGTGAGGTGTGGCAAGTATCCCCAGCACAAACCAGAACCCGAGCAATACAAATGGTAATGCTGGGAAGACCGAAGTGAAAAATCCTGCTTCCTCTTACTACTTTCTGCCATTATAAAGGAACGTAATTGTTAATCAGTGCACAGCGCTGGCATTGGTCGGTTCCTCCTAGATGTTTTTTAAAAGCAAAATGTTAACTTTCATCCTTAGCTGGTTATGACTGTCTGCATAACCTGTTGGTTATGGGGGTTGCTTCTCCCTCCCTCATCTCCCCATCATCCCCCTTCCTTCTGAGACTGCAAAATCCATTTAGACTATGGGGCACTTGCTTCCCTTTTCGTCTTTCTGATGTAACACGGGGGGTGGGGGTGGTGGGAAATCCGGACCTGATACAGGATGACCAGAAACGAATCATTTGTGAGATACTCTCTTGGGCAAAGAAAGGGCTGTTGGTTTGTCAAGGCTGTGCTATGAGGACAGATACTGAAGCAGTGAACTCTGTTTGATCCTCGGATCAAGCTCAATCAGAGGAGGGCCTGAAAATGAGGGCTGGAGACTTGACTTGTTCATGGGGAACGCAAGAAAATTTGTGTGTGCAGGACAGCAAAGGGATACCCTTGTCTTGGGCTCTGAGCTGAGCCCAAAGGCTGTGCAACTGTGACAAGTAAACTGAGTTGGGAAATTAGTGTGGGACTTTCTAATGTTATTTGTGGGTGTACTTTTGGTACCGGCTATGGAATTATTAATTTGGTATCTTTGCTTCAACTGTTTGTCGCTGAAGAAGTGCTCTGTAAACCTGAATTTAAGGGGGTTCGATTTAGTATCTTTAGGCACCTGCGTCTGAGCCAGTTGTCTAGACTCTTGTTGGTGATTGGCGGAGAGAAATGGTTATTTCTGCGGGTGCAGCTCCTATCAAGGTAGATGCCCAAAAATCTCCAGAGAGGAGTGAGTTGTGTTCTGTAAATGCCTGTTTCTTTCTGACTCTGTACTACGAGGTCAGATGTAGGCGTCAGGGTTGTAAATGTCTCATATTGCACGGAGTGAATGTCTGGAGCATTCATGAGTCTTGGAAGCCTGGAGAAAGGATAGGCATTAGTTACTATTGTTGTAAGAGACTGAGCCTCAGGAATTGGGAAGTTTTTTGAGTTCTCCTACTTCTGTATGGAGACAGCAGGTAGAGGAACTACTGGCAGAAGAGACGGAAGGCTACGAATCTTCAGCTGTTATGGGAGGAACACATGCCTTCCTCTGCAATCGAGGTAAGACCTCATCTTTTAGCTCTTGTTTGCTTTGCGTGTGCGGGGGTGTGTGCATGTGTACCTACGACGCGTTATCACCTTGCGTCTTCCCTAGGCTGGAAGGGGAGACGGAGTGTAGTAAGACTGTTGTTAATTCACTTCAGGATTCACTTGGGAAGTCTCTATGTATGAAAGTAAAATAACAACATAGTCACTGAGAAACCTGGTTCCTCATTGAGACAACTGGCTCCTGGTGCCTCCTGGAATTTCCAGCCTGGAGCTGTTGATGGTGTTCTTGTAGATGGAAGGGTGTTCTGTGTATATAGATGTTCCCATCTGATCTTTATTACTGTATTGCAGCCTTGCTAAGGTGAAATTCCGCCATTCTCCGCCAGTACCACTCAGCGTTGGTCAACTGGATGTACTAGGATAACGGAGGAACTTGGCCCTGGGCTTCTTGGTTTGGGCTTTTTTGTTTTGTTTTTAAAGAGGGAGTTGTGACCAAGTGGAGCATGCTGTTAAAGTTCTTGCCAACCTGATTAGAGTGAGCAGGTTAAAACGTTGGTCGTTCCCGCTAACCTTTTTCAATGTCGCTTTTGTAGCCTGACTTTAAGAATAGGAGGCTGGTCCCTGTAAACTCCCGTGAGCAGCGAAGGAGAGGTGTTCCCCGAGAAGGCTTCGGATTGCTGTATTAAGTTAGAAATCTGCTTGGGTTAACTGTTCTAATGAGCTTATTAATAGCACATACAATTTACATATATTTTATTAAATAAATATGCTGCTAAGAACGGCTCTGTAAATAAACTCCACTTTTAATAACTTGTGTCCCAGTGGCTTTAAATGCAGTTCCTGATTTGTAATTACAATGGCTGATTAAATTAGTACTTTTAAAAGCTTATCACTGGTGGATTTATCCAGTCAGCCTGCTTAAAATTATATGTAATACAGGAGCTCTTCCTAGCAGGCACATGTAAGAAGTTTATAATTTGTTAAGGCCCAAACTGAGTATCTTTGCCTCAGCAGTTTTTGATGGAGTTTCTAGAAGGTGGTGAGCACACCAAGAAGCAAGCACCCTTTCCTCTTGCAGCATGGTAACTCTGAAGCCGCTCCTCTGTACACTGCTCACATACCTGCTGTCTCTGTTTTGCATGGAATCTGTCCAATTGCTGCAATTAACTCCCTTTTTTGACTGTTTTATAGAATGGTAGGATCGGGCAGATATTCGACTGTTGTTTTAAGCAGCAAGATCACTTTTTTGTCTTATCTTTATTAAGAAGAATCTCATTTAAGGGTAGAATTGTTACACACAGGTTTTTCCATTGCCTGTTTCTCCCTAGCAGTGGCTCGAGTAGAGGCACGAAGTGAAACTCCTTCCTTCCTGCCGTATCCTTCAGGACTTATGATCACAGTACTTTTCCTCCAGGCTACGTGGCCAGGTGGCGTAACTTCTCTCCCCAGGATTTAAAAGACCATTGAATTTGAAGAACGTGCCTCCAAGTTAGGGTACCATTACATGTTTCAGTGCTTCAACAGGCGGTGAGTAAGCAGGGTATTTAGAAGAGGAATTTGGGAGATTTCATTTGGGCTCACAGTTCTGTGGTGTCTCAGTCCTGTGTGTCCAGTGTTCCATGTGCTGGTCAGGCCGCCTCTTAATCCTGTCAGCACAAACAGTCCATGCTGCTATTGATAGCTATCCTTTTTATGGTGTGGGGTTTTTTGCTTAACCTGAATGTCTTCAGCTCCCTGGATTTTCTTTTGCAAGAGACAAATATGAAGGGGATTATATTTTCTTGCCAAATTTCTGGTGGAAAAGCATGACGTGGCAATAGTGCCAAAAGGAGAACTTTCCGAAAATGGGTTACTTTTGCTGACCTCTTCTTTCCTTCTCTGGAGCTGCTTTTGCTGTCCTTGAGGTCAGAGAAGGGAAAGGATGCCCATTTCACATCTGCTGCGCTGACAAGCAACCAAATGTACCTTTTGGCTAGTGGCTGGCGTTTTGGCAGCGCAAAGCTTCCAGCTCCCACCCTTCTACAATCGGATGGGATGAATAGCAGAGCTGTGCTCTATTGCTTGTTGGCATACAGGTTAAGTACATGGGCTGCATATGAGTCTGTTCATCTGAAGTTATCCTTTCAGACCACTGCCCAGCTTTCTAGCATAATCTTATTGGAAAAGAGCTTGGCACATGCATCTCCTTTTCTCTTGGCACATGGGGTGGGTTGGCTTTTTTTGTGTTGGGGGTTTTTCTGTTTGTTTGGGGGTTTTGTGTGGGGTTTTTTCTTTCCTTCTAGTAATTTTCCGGTGTGCAGTAGCTGTCCTAAGCAGCAGCACTGGTATCGGAAAATAAATGGGCATATTGCAATCTGGAGGAAATGTCGTGCCGTTCTGGTGTGGATTCTGAGTGACACAAGCTGTAGAGGGGTGTGTGTAGTGTGCATGCTATAAATTAAACATCGTCTTTGCTGCAGGCAGGGATGAGAAGAGGGATACTCCCCCACTCTCACCCATTTTAGGCATCTGAGAATGGAATAAGTCAGTCATAAAAAACAGGGCCAGGTCAGGGTAGATAAGTACCTTCACCTGTTGTAAAATTCAGAGCAGCATTTAAATCCCTGCCTCCCCTAACGCTCCTCTAGAGAATCACCCTATTACTTGAAGTCATGTGCTTGAAAATGCATTGGAACAGCTGAACTTCCCTGGATTAGGATAGCTTTATGCTGTGTTTCTGCCCTCTTCTGGACCAAAAAACCCAATCCAAAGCCCATGGTTTGAGTGTTTATGGTGTGTTGGTTGTAGGCAGCTAAGCTCTGTGACAAACAGGAGGGGAGTAGAGACAGTCAATGAAAACACCTGTTCATGTAATAGCTTTCCCATCCTCTTGCCCTTCCTCTGTATTCATCCCCCTCACTGCACCTTGTTTTAAATTAGGATCGCTTCTGGGGGCAGGAGCTGTTTCTTATTAAGCACATGTGCTGCATTTGGCATCATGGAGCCGTCCTCTGGTTGGAGCCATTAGTTACCGCAGCAGTACAAACACAGATGTGCCTGGGGAGCAGGGCAAGTGCATTCCTCAGACCAGAGAGGGCTGTGAAGTTATGCGGCTTCAGCCGCACCTTGGGATGTAGGAATGCAGAGTTGGTGCTAATGGGGCAGCCAAAAGCCTTAAACCTTCCCTCAGTTCTTTCTTTGTCTCTACCTTGGATCATCCATGAGTGGAAATCAAGCTCCATCAGGAGGAAAACAAACAAACAAACAAAAAAAAAAAACACCAAAAAACCCCTACAACTTGAGGCTTGAGATCTTGTGTAGAGCTTTCTGCTGGAGGCTCAGCAGTGAAGCTCGGGAGAGGGACAACAGCTGCTGGATTGCCTGGTGTGGATGCGTGCTGTGGGTCCGGAGTTCATGTCTTCGCTCATACTGCACCATTCTGTGCCGGTAACGGAGCCAGTTCAGGGCCTGGGAGCAGCTTAGGAGCGTTCGCATGAGAGTTTGAGTTGCCATTTTGACAGCTGCAGTTTCAAGGCTTGCCTGCTGGATTTTGGGCTGCTGGAGCCCTTGCACTCGAATGGCCCCATAGCCCCTGGTCTGGTGCTGATCGGTGTCGGAAAAGAGGAGGCACAAATCCCAGTTTTCCTTTTGCAACCTTAGCTGTGTCACGTGGCTGCTGAATTAATGGGTTGTAGAAACAGAAATACTAATTCTCTTTGCCTGACTCCTGTATTGGGGCTTTACTCTTGAGCCAGAGCCTTAATGCGTATAGGTACCGTGTCTGTAACGGTGGCGATCAAGGCCTTCTGCAATACAAACAACAGCAGAGACTACACAGTTTCAGTCTTCTCCTGCTCTGCCCCTCATTTCCTTTTTTACCAATGGCTAAATCAGCTGTGGCAGCTGTTGCTTTGGCTGCAGGCTTTTCCATTTCATCCCGAAGGCTGACACGCGTGGTGAAGTTGCTCAGCTGTC
>VZTV01067517.1:18301-103634 GCA_013400875.1 Anhinga rufa
TGTGATTCTACTTCCTTGACTCTCAGGCAAGGTGCAACCTAAAATATGTAGAAAAACTTGACTCCGCTTTGCATTGAATATCGGTGAAGGGTAGTGGAGTGAAAGTCCTGGCTACCCATTTTTCTTCTGTGAAGCTGGCAGATACACTTTACGTAGTATGGATGTGGCAAGATGTGCCTCTTCTCACGACAGCCAGGGTTTGGGGGTTTCGGCAGTGTTAGCCATAACCCAACAGCTTGTTCTGGACCATCTGGCATCTCTCTTGATGTGGTCCTACTTGCTAACCTTCAAGGAAGGTTGTGGTCCATAGCCAGTATAGTCAGTGCTTAAGAGAGGACCTGTACGCTGGGTTTCAAGAGGAGATATACTGCTGACTTTGGTCAGTGTTGAGTGCTTTGGACGTCTCACCTAGGTAGCTGCTCTCTCTGAAGGACTGGTGAAGCAGAGCTAATATTAGTCACTGCAGACTAAACTACCGTGTGTTCAATATTGATCTACATGCACCTGCAGAACCAATAGCTCAAGCCTTTGCTGACAAAGCGTTTCAGGGCAGGGAGTGGGAAGATGGATACAACACAGAGGCTGTGGCTGATTTATAACTGCTGATTTATCGAGCTACATGCATACTTAGAAATTTGTAAAGTGCAAAACACAATGTGTACATTACTGGATGAGAAGCTAGCCTGGATATGGAAAAAACTCTCCAGTATGTAGTGTTTTAAACCCTTGTATGTATATAAGTATATGTAAATCGGTATGTTACCTGTCAGCCAAATGTTCCTCATCTTTGTGTGAGGAGTGAGACTGCAAGTAATTTGGCTTTAAACTTGAAAACCAGGCATCCTAGTTATTTTGAGTCGTTACTTGTGAAGCATCGACAAATTGCAAAGACTGACCAGCTCAAGCAAATAGTAACACTTTGAAATTATTGAAGCTTGGATGAATTAAGAGTGGCACGCTGTCATCCTGCGGACCCTGCAGGGGATGTGGAGAGGTGCCGGCTGTGGAGACAGGTAAAGATCTGAAGTGTTCTGCTACAATATTAAATCACATGAAGTAATAAGTGTCCTTAAAGATATTGTGGGGAAGCTATGGCAAAGGCAGGAGCATCTAGTTGTGCTCCCTTGTTCCTTGGTTTAAATTCTAAAATTCTCTGTCCTGTCAAAAGAAAAGGTTTGTGCTGGTGTGACTTCTCTTCAGGTTTTGATTCTGTATTGGCCAGTCTTTGTGAGCCTTGCAAGCCATAAGGGATCTCACTTTTGGTGCCACATGATCATAAGCCGTTACTAAAATTTTGATTCCAGTATCTCTAATCCTTCTAACGATAGGGTAGCTCATTTGTGCTTACCTTACATGTTAAATATAAAACCCAGAGAGGGATAAAGATTTCCAGAAGCGGACCGAGCTGCCACAGTACCTCCTTTTCCCTGCGAAGCACTGGAATGATGGTACTCCTTTTCTAGTGTCCTTGTGTATATCCCAAGAAATTGAACTTGGTACAATTTCCTGTGCAAGGCAGTTGTCACTGGGCAACTGTCGTTATCCCAACTTGGAGGGAAGATGCTCAGGGGGCAGAAATGACTTGGCAACAAGCCGGGAGGTCCCCTGAAGCTTCCTGGGGCTTTGCTTGCAGCGCAGTTGTAACCCTTCTCTTGTAGGAAGCTACCAGAGAAATGATTATTGCAGTGTGCGACAGGGTTTACAAACTGCAATGCAGCATCAGTGTTCTAGTATCTCGGTCTCCTGAGCTGCTTGAACCTTTCCAGAGGTTTGTCTCACTCATACATAACTTGAGCCAGGCATTTCTCCTCTTGTGGACCTTGGGTAAAAGGTGAAAGAGCTAGTAAGAGTATACTGAATGTTCTTTAAGTAAGAAAGCAACAGCCAGGCAAATCCCAGCTGTAGAAAGCATGCTTAACCCTTGCCAGAAATATCCCGATCTCTAATTGAGAAGCAGCTAGTCTGCAGCCAAGCTGGCTCTGGAGGAAAGATGGAAGTGCTTGATCTCAGCTGTGTTGCCACCTGTATCATGCCAGGGAAGTTAAATGCACTGGAAGAGCTCCACCTACCATTGATTTTATTTCTCCAGATGAAGAATGTGTTGATAAATGGCTGATGAAATGAGGTAGCAGTGGGTAAATGGGCACCCTACCATCATCCTTTTTTTTTTTTTTCCTGCCTGGAGCCGCTAACCCTGGCACCATTAAAGGAGATGCTGCTTTGCAGTAATGGCAATGCCATGAAAGCAAGTGGTGGGCCGGCTCCTGCTATTTGAGGTAATGTGATGAGAATCTGAGATCTAATAAAATCATTTAGAACCAGGAGAAAAAAAATACATTGCTTTAAGAGCTTCAGGACTTGCTATTACATTCCTTCTCTCCCCCGTGCCAGTGTTCATTTCCAAGAGACCTCCTGAGATAAAATGGCTTACAACAGGAAATACAGTTGTGTTGTGCCGGTGCGGTAAAGCAGGAGGAAGCCCTGTACATACAGACCACCACCAAAAGAGGATGTGTAGTGCCTCCAGGCTGCCGAAAGCAGCTTGGGAAGGCATCAAAACGCCAAAGAGAGGCACAAGAGCAGGCTTCTTCATCTGTATCTGCTGTCACTGAACATAGACACAATCTCCCAATGTGTCACTTAAGCAAGCTTTTGTGTCCTGGTGTGCCAGTCTCCCATTGCCTAGAGTCTTGGGAATGCCCTGCACTGGAGCTGTTCTCATGGAAGCTGCAGCACCTTGATTCAAAGAGTGATTAAGTGGAGCCTGCTTTAACAGAGAAACTCGGCTTTATTTAAGATTGCTGCTCTCGAGTTAATTCCCCGAGGTCTCTGACTGCGAATACAGTACGACATTATCTGATCCATGAAAGAGGGTTGAAAAGAAAACTGAAGAGATGGAAACCCAGCTATAACCTAGCACGTGGATGTAAGAGCTCAAAGTAACAAATGAGTGGCATTGAATTAAATTGAGTTAATCAGATTGGGCTGTTCAATGGGATATTAAAATCTACAAGAATCAATAACCTCAGAACTGCTGTGTGTCAGCTTAGATGATGTACGCTGACCAACCGGTTTGTGTAATCTCTCGTTGTCTAAAATGGTTGGCACCAAGATAGAAGGAGGTAAACAGAACGTGAAATGAGAGGAATAATCCATCCAAATCCTTAACTGCAAGGTGAGACATAGCTGGCAAAACCTCTGTGTCCCAGCAACGTGAGGTGCCCAACAGGGCCTCCATGGAGGGCAGCACGCACAGATGATTAAAGTGGCTTCTCTGGGTGATTTGGGAGGACTGGGAAAAGTCGGGGAACACGCTGGTTAAAATCATCATGTCAAAGCTGTGCTGTGCCAGAAAATGTAGTTCTCCATTAAAAATGTAATTGTGCAATACCATACCATTCAGTGGAAAGCCCTCTGGGCGAGAAGGGGCGAATGAGGCCAAGATGACTCTCTAAAATGACTCCAGAAAGCAGTAAGTAAGAAGAAAGTAATACTAAACAAGACCTTTCTTATAGCTTGTATCTTGCGTTACAATCCATTCTGCTAGCATCTGGATTCTGTAGAGACCACTTTCTTTGTCATTCTGGGCATCTTAGATTGCTGTTTCTGAAGTGAACTGCAGGTATTAAGCAACCAGCTATTTTGAATTTAATTCCTTTGGACCTTTCAGAAATCCCAGACTAGGCCTTTAGCTGGCTTCTGCTTTTTCCTCACAGGCATCTTTAAGATATTTGGGTTATTTTTATGACGTGGACCCAGAGAGGTTATGTACAAAAGCTATTAATTACTATTATTTTGCCTGAATGATTCCAAAGTGACTATGTTTAATTTTTACCATAGTTTCAGCTCAGATTGAATTGGTTTGAATGGAGTGATGAATGATGCCTTGGCTGGTGCAGGCAACTTGCTGTGCACGATAGTGCTTTGTTTTACACATCTATCAAAGAAATAACTGGGGTGTTGGAAATGACACATGGATTTCTCTCTGGCAATAAAGGACCTGACTGGCTGTGTTATATTATAGTGATGGTTGCAGTATAACAACCTTGATAGATAAAACAGTAGCTAACCTTTGGGCTGGGACGTTTAGGTCACCAGTTTAAAATTGGAGACCATCCATATCGGCTTACGCTTCCATCCTTGTCATCTAACGCTCAGCTTTTGTTGTTCTGTGCGCCTGAATTTCCCCACGCTGCAGAAGTTGTGTTGCCTATTTACTGTACAAATGGCATGGTATTTTCTCTGATTTGCCGCATTTGCTTTGCGCTTTACTTGCGCTCATCTTCTCCTCTGAGAGTCCATATTTAACATTCTTAACTGCAGTGCAGATCAAACTCATCTCTGTGAAAATGAGCATTTGAACTTGATGGTGAGTGAATGATTGACAAGGTGCAAGTATTTTTGTGTCAAGGCTGTGACATGTCATTTGTTGGAAAAGCTATTCAGCTGAATGCTGAACTCATCTGAAAGCTGGGAGAGCGAAGAATATGCCAGATTATCAAAAGGATGCTGCTTGATGTCTAGTGGCACCATTAGTGACGTTTTGATGCTAATGAAGAAGGGAGTGCTTTCTGCTCTGGAAATCATGCTTTTTCAGGTTAGAAGAGGATACTTTGAGGTCTGTGCTACACTGCTGCAATCCATGAAAACGTCTGGTTTTGCCATAGATAATGAAGTTACAGTTTGCGGGTTGCTGGGGTCTATAGAGTGTTTGCTGATCACGTGGCGCTGAAAACTGCGTGAAAGACAGCTGAAATGCTTTAAATGCCTCTGCTGGTGCAAGCAATTGCCCAAGGTGCCACAGGGGTGTTAGAGGTTTGTTAATGGGAGAAGGGGAAGATGTTGGGGAGGTTATGTCTCTGTTAAATTGTCTTCCGCAACGTGAGGGAAGCGTTAAGAATTGCAGAGATAGCTTGACCCGAGTTAACGCTGTATTCCCTAGTGTAAAAACCCAAAACGTTGCCAATATCGGGTGCAAGTACTCGGCTCTCAGAAGCACTACTGTTAATTAGCAGCTGTTTCCCTGTTTTGTGAGAACATGGGCTGCAGATGAGTAAGTCCTGTTTTGAGAGCTGTGTCAACACGAATTTACTAAGCTAAAACTGCAGCCTTCCTGATGCATGGAGCATCTCTGGATTGTGCTTCCGAATGAATCAGCTTGGTCAATTGACGCTTCACCCCAGCGTTGCTTTAGTGAACCGGTAGAAGTGGGAGACAACACGTACTTCCTGCTATATGGTTTGTAGGGGTTTTATTTTTCCCTCTAACTCTAATATGGGCTAGAGTATTTTTAAAAGGGTCTTTTGCTTAGGTGTTCTACATCTCCTCTTCAGACTTGTGTTTCCTAATATTGTATAGGAATGACCACAGAAGTCCTAAACAAATTCTGTTTAAGAAAATATAAAAGTTGTACTGTCTCTTAAGTCATTCTGCAAGGAACAGGGTTGTTTCTTCACATGATAATAGTGTTTTGTTCTTGGTTTTGTGTTTTTCTTTTTTTTTTCCTAGCATCTAACAGACTTTCTGAAAAAGGAATGAATTTTGTTTGGGTGGAGGAAAGGTGGAAAGGTCCTCTGGAGACCCATCTATTCTGGGAGTAGAAGTCAGCTACCTTGTGGCTCTGGCTGTAGATTTCATCATACCCATTTCTTACGGACCCTGATGAGTTGCTGCATCTCTCCCTCTCCGATATTTTAGAGCCACAAGTGGTCTGACTAACAATAGCAACACTGCCTGAAAGATCAGAGTGCTGAGCATGCACAGCCACGGCTATTGTTGTGCCATTTGATGAATGCACCATATGCTGATTGCTTTGCTTTGAGTTTTTTTTGAGAACAAAATTCATTAAAGTCTTTTCACTGCTCTTTTCCTGAGACAAGGCTGGGGAGGGAGGTGGAGGAGCACCCTCCCGCTGTACTGCCTCCATGAAATTGCTGCCGCAGATGCTGTCTTGGCTGCTGGTAACAGTGTCAGAAATGGCAGCAGCCTTCTGCAAAAGTGGTTTAAAAATAGACCTGTTTGGTTATGCTTGTTCCCTTAAAGGGACATTGTCAGTTTGATTTAGTCCCAACATTTTAGCTTGGTTGCTGTCAGCGATGCCATCTCTTTTGAGTTGCCAGCCAATTTGGCCAGCTCTGCAATGGGCTCGATATTGTTTTACATACAGGCAAATATGCTTTGAACATAGCACAATAAAGTTTTACTAAACCTAGTAAATTGGCAATATTTTTTTTTTTTGCTTGGGTCTGTTACCATGCAAGCGAGGCACAACTAGCGTTCCCTTGCCAGTATTGTTGCCCTTGTAGTTGAAGTCCTTCTGCTGTCGGGTTGCTGGCATTAAGTACAGTTATCCTTGTGCTTTCAAAATACACCTTTGTTCTGTTCTTCACTGCTCGGGATCCTGCTCTTTTTCTGAGATGGGAATCTCATTCTTCCCTTTCTTCTCTTCCTACCAAAATTAATTTGGGCAATGTAGCAGGGTAAGATCGGAAGCGCACAGTCCCCGTCTCCGATGTATCTTCTATATCCTTAAAGCCCAAGGTTGCTTTTAAGGGCAAGAGTGGTTCTTTGACATGATGAAGTTTCTTGTGTTTTTGCCTCTCTTGTGACTTCCCCTCTTCAGAACAGCGCAACGCTGTGCTGCTTGTGTCGGGAGGCAAACAGCAAGCTTTACCTGCAGCACCTCTGCCAAAATTACTTTTGTTGTCTACCGTGTTTGTCAGAGCCTGGCTCTGCCCGATGTCAGCACAGGTTGCTTTATAGCCCTGGGGAGCAGAGCAGCTACAGTTGCACGACCACAGTGAGCGTAAGGAGATCCAGGCTTCAGTCCTGGAAGTTCCCCGTTTCACTGTCTCACTGCCTGTAATACTTGTTCCCCTCTGTGCGGTGGTATGGAGCTTGACGGCACTGAGCAAAGGCTGTGAAAGCTGACTGCAGCAGGCTGAGAGAGGATTGTTGCAACATGATTTCATGCAATTGCATCTGGCTTTGCGGTCGTACCGTCAGTTTAATTTCTTCCTCCTCCACTATCTTCTCCATGCTAACTGCTTCTTTCTCCTCTGCTGCCTTATTGCCCTTCTGCAATGCCTCTGTTACTCTTTGACATGTCCCTATCTCTTACATCAACTATCACTTCCATCTAGGCCCTCTAGCCTCTTCTTAGCCTGGTTTCCACTTGTCTAATCTTTTTTTTTTCATTAAGAGTTAGATTTTGCTGACATCTCTAAGCTTCCCCATCTCCTGACTTTGAGAGTTCAGCATTGATTTCAGTTGGGGTCCACGCCTGGAAGGCTTGAGCAAAGAGGCGTCTCCTCTCATGGTAGTGAGCTGTTGTTACCGCCCTCCCAAATGTGCTCACTTGCGCTCCGTTCTCACAGTTGTTCCGATTTGCAGTCGCTGATCAAAGCGTGCAAAGCAGGGCAGCGTTCAGGGGTCCTCTCCCTGCTGCTGTTGGATGGACAGTTGGGGGCGGCCGCAGAGGGCTTCCTTCTCCAAGGAGTCTCAAAATGCTATTGTGGTAACTTAAGTCCCTGAAAGCGTGTTAGGTTGAGGCACCTCCCATCCAGCATTTTTACTTGTCCCTTCTCAGTGTTTGCTCCTGGCTTAGCTGTGTTTCAGTGAGGTCCTTGGTGTACGTCCTGTGCCAGGTAAGTAGGTGCTGCAGCCCGTTTGCCCTATGCATCCACAAGCAGTTTTTAAAATGACGGCATCTCTCTGGAGATGCTCATTCCTGGATCTGTGGGGAGGTTCCAGAAGCCTGGAAGAAACCTGATGTTGTGCCAATGTCTAAAAAGGGTAAATAAGACAAACCCTGTAATTATAGCCCTGTCAACTTGATGTTGGTCCTGGGCAAAATAATGAAATGGCTGATAAGGGAATTTGAGTAGCAAAGGGTTAAAAAGAGTAATATAATTCATGTCAGTCAAAATGGGTTTATAGAAAATAGATCCTGTCAAACTAAGTTAGCTCTTTTTTTGATAAATTTAGGTGATTAAAAGAAATACTCTAGACATCTCTAGGGCAGTTGACTTGGACCACAGGACATTTTTTGGGGAAAAAAAAGTGATAAAGAATTAGCATGGGACACACTTAATGACATTGCCAACTGGCCAGCTGCGACCGGTCTCTAAATGTGATGGGTGACAAGTCATCATTGCTGAGCGGGTGTGTTTCTAGCAAGGTCTTGCAGCATTTGGGTCCTAGTTCTGTTGCTTAATTATTTTTTTTAAATAGGTGAATTTGGAAGAAAATCCCAGATCATTAGTGATCAAAGTCTGCACATACGCTCCCCCTAGTCTCGTGTCAATAAGGAAGATGGTGTTCGGTGATACCAGGTTTCCAAGCCAGTAGTACCCTAGGGGAGAAGGTAAGCAAGCAGATGTGGAGCCTCCTAACAGGGCCAAGAGTAAAACTTGGCACCTAGGAACTGAAGAGGTCGTGCTTGCAGAGGGGGAGGCCCTTTAGGGAAGGGGAGGACTCCGAGAGGGACTTGGGGGCGCCTGCTGAATAACCAGTTCCCAAGTTACCCCGAGGATTAGTGAGGCTGTTGGTTGTGAAAACGAGGGATTGTTAAATGGGAGTCAGGAGGTAATGCCTTTGTCACTGGTGCGGTTCCTTTCGCAGTAGTACGCCCGGGTCTGGTTTCACAGTGCTGTACGGATGCTGATAAATTGGAGGAGGATCAGAGGCAATCTGTCAGAATGATTAAAAGGTCTGAAAAACATGTCCTTTAGTGACATGCTCTGAGAGCACAATCTGTTTTAGCTTATTGAGCAGAGGTTTAAAGGTGGCTTGACCAGTCTATGAGTACCTGTGTAAGGACCAGAAATGTTCTTCCATCTAGCTGACAAGTGTATTGCGATTGCTGCTGGCTGGAAGCTGCAGCTGGGCAAATTTAAGGTAGAAGAAAGCTGTGTTTGGAAAGAATGAGGGTAATTAACCACTGGAGTGTTTTACTAAGGGTTGTCATGGATTCTTTGCTGGCAATTTCACTCTCTCTTGACAGCGTGCTCTGGTTGGAACAGGGAATTCATTTAGGGAGTGGTATGATCTGTGTTTTACAGGAGGTCAGAGAGGGCGATGGGTTTGGTGTCTCCTAGCTATAGGATCTCTGAATGCATTACAGCTGTTCTTGGCAGCACCGGGTAGTTTGCCCTGTCCAGGATTGTTCCCATGCATTAATATTTCAGGCAGAGAATCTCTCTTGTTTTAACTTGTGTAAAATGGATGCAATTTAAGAAAATTAGACATTAGTTCACATAATGAATAACCTTGATTTTATCAATTTGCAGCTCTATTTTCTGCAATTTGACAAGTTTAAATGGCATTCAAGTAGCTTTTCATGTAAGGTGTCACTCTGTTTCCTTACTAATGCCTGAGCAAGTACCTTGCCTATTGTCAGATCGTTAATTCTCTGTTATTAAGTACTCGGGTGCTTCTTCGTTGAAAGGACTGTCAGTTGCCAATGTGGAATCATTTAGATTAAGAAGCTGGCCTGTCAGAAGCTCCTCTGCTTCTCCAGACTAGCATCCATCCGATGTCATGAGAGTCATCTTTCTGGAAGTTTGAGTTTTGGTTGGTGTGGTGTGTTGTGGGTTTTTTTTACTCTCCCCTCCCCTCCAGAAAAAACTACAAGCAATCGCTAGAAAGGAATCCACATCCCACCTGGGTGTGCAAAATATACAGATGCTTGTGTGGGCACAAGTCCTTCCTGCCTCATGTACTAGTAACGCAGAGGGAGGAGACTGCTTGTCTCCGAGCTCAGATTTTGTTGTTGTTCTGAGTATGATATTAGCTGTGTAGTTTGGAGCTTAGCGAGGTTTGGTTGCTTGCCTGATTTTATCTCTTGGAAGAGAAGCACTGCTCTAGGTCTTGGGAGACCTGACATCATCTGTTCAGGCTGCCAAAGGATTCTGGTGTGACCGTAAACTTTCCTTTTGTGTCTCAGTTTCTTGCACTCAGGAACTTGAATGGTATTGCTGGTTTCCCCCATTCCTTTTGTTTGTCTTGCCTTGATACGTTTATGGACTTTGGGGCAGGGAAGGTTTCTTGGCTTTACCTGGAGGCATCTATGTATAGCACAGCAGAAGGACTTGAGGAACTCATCCTCTCCACTTCCCAGCTCTCGGAGTATCCTGTGGTTGGTTAATGAACACGTTTGGGCTCTGGGTACTTTCAGAGCTGCCTGGAGGCCAGGCTGCTTCAGAGTGTTTGTGTAAGGTATGTATATATAGTACATCGGAAGAGCTTCCTAGAGCCTCGGGCCCCTTGTGAAATCCCTCGCCCCTCTGGCAGCACGGGTTTAACTTTGCCTCTGCTGTGGTCGGGTAACAGGATGGCTGGTGTCAGACCAATGGGTGCTGTGGATACGCAGCAAAATGCAGCTGTGTACAACACTTTTCCAGCTGTCTGCATCTTCATTATGATTTTTTTGATCAGATGCTAGATAGGATTTGTGTTTCTGGAAGAACTGAATGGTAGGCTAGACAAAGGGAAGTACTTGTGGAGGAGGAGGCTCCTGTGAGTAGTCACAGAGTAGCCAAGAGTAGTGCCGGAGGAGTACAAGTAGAGCTGTACCTCATTGCGTGGTTTTCATGAAGCCTTATTCTGAAATAGCCGGGTGTTAAGCTGGGCCGTGCCTACCTCCGATAAGAGCGCACTAAAGTCAGCGTGGTCGCAAGGTGAGCTGATCCTAACTCCTGTCGCGCTGGCTTTGTGACGCTTGCTGCACGCCTCCAGCCTGGAGTGGACTATATATCCCTTAGCAGCTAATCTTCACTGTTGGTTTCCCCACCGTCATCTGGGAGTTACGTGCCTCATGCTCTGCTTGGTTCCATCTTTTGCCATTAACAAGACCGTCTCTGTGAAGTGGGAACCCCCTGCCTGAATATGAAACAGGGGAGGTAGGTGGGGAAACTACTGTTAATTGGGCACTGCGGTGTCATTCAGCTGCTTGCATAATATCTAATGGAAGTGGTTATATTCTGTTGTTTCTCAAACTCTTTACTGGGAAGCTAATCGGGTAAAAGCGAGCCATAGCTATGAATCTTTGACTGTCTGGCTTCATGGCTTCCTCTGTTAGCAAAACTCAGAAAATGTTGCATTAAGACAGTTGTACGTAAATGCTGTCTCCCACGGCTCACAGGAGGCTCCCATGCTTCTCTCTCCAGAATAGTTGAATAAGTTGCTCGACTAACTCCTGATTTTAGCCTAAATGTGTATGGCTCAATACAGAGGCGAACCTCCCCGTGTTGTTACTGAACTGTATTTAAAGAAGTGTTGTGTGGGGCGGGTGTAATGCTGAAGTCTGCACCCCAGTCCTGCTAGGAGGGCGTTTAGTGGAACCTGCCCTCCCGACATCAACTGTATTAGTTTTTTGATGTTGAATGCCTGTAAGCATACGCTGCGACCTTCAATCTTGAAAAGAAGTTGGCTAATATTGAGTACCAAAGATAAATGTGACCTTTGAAGTTTGATCCATCAGTTTATCTGATTTGCCGGGGAAAGACAGACAAGGAAAAATGGCTTGGACAGTTACGTAATGCAGGGAGTCTTGTGAGATTACAGAGAAGTTGGCAGGAAAATAATAAAAGTGGAGAAAATAAGTTATGATTTATTTTTCTTTCCTCTGAAGTAGAGGTGAACTGATTGCAAAGCCTGGATGAAATTGCTCCCAACGTTGGGAAGTCTGGATCTGAATGTAATGTTCATGTCTTAATCCTACCTGTGATAAGCTTGCTTTCAGCCCAGTGACTCGATAAAGGCGCTGATCAGCGCTCTCTCTGGTGGGCGATGTGAATGCCATCAGTAAGCAGCAGATAGCCAGGGCAGCTACCAGAATTTTGTGATGTGGCCTAGTGCTTTTAAGCGCCTTCCCGTTGGAGGCTGCTGTCGTTCAAAGTGTCGTCCGAACACAACTTGAAGAAGAAAAGCACCGTGCCGCCACGCAGCTTTTGCTCGTTCTTGTTCCCCCTCAAATAAAAAGTTAACCTTTCAGGTAGAAAGCAGAGGTTTGGAAAAACAAATCCTGAGAGAATATTTTCAGTTTCTCGCTCTGGCAGAGTGAGATGCTAGTTTATGAGTTTGGATGAGGTAGCTTGTAAGGGGGTGTGTCTAACGTAGCGTTTCTGGTTTTGGTCTTGATGCGGTGTTCAGGAGACTGTCCCGTACATCGGGGCTTTTGCCGAAGAGAATTGGTAGATTAAGTGTGAAAACGTTTTTGAAGTATTGCTTCTTTATTTACTTAGCTCATTTGAAAATAAACAAATTAAAAAATAAAGATTTGTTCTTTCTAGGAATTCTGCCAGGCATCGCTCCTTGATACTAGCAAATAATTGATTAAAAAAAAAAAAAGGCAAAGCCTTAAGTATGCTAGACATGAAAAAAACCTGGCATATGTACTAAAACCTGTATCAATTCAAAATGCTGCCGGGGGGACTGGACATCTGCGGTTACACGAATCTCAAAGTATGTTATTTTCCACAAAGGACCACGCTTGATTTTGAAATTAATTCATGTGTGATCTAGGTTTTAAACCTGCAAATCCTGGTGGCTTCTGCAAGGGTGTGGAGCTCTGAATATCATGTATTGCTCTTCAAGTCCTTGGCTTGTACTGAGGCGCATAAGCGGCAGTACCTGGATTTGAGCACTGAGGCTGAACAGCAGAGTAATGTTAGGAGGAACCTACTAGTTGGGACTTCAGTTTGTAGGCCGTGTTGAAATTTTTTTTTTAAGAATGGCTTGATACAGAGGCTGATTTCTTTTTCTTACTGTGTGAAACGTTCACTGTCTTGAAAACTGATTTTTTTTTCTTTCTTTTAACGAATCATCTCATGTATCAGCACTCCCTTGACTTTGAGTTTCATTTTCAGTGACTTCTGATCTGAATGTATTTTCTATTTTCTCATGGTTTCGTAGCAGAGCTTTGAATATGGTATGGTTTTAATACACTCTTATTTGTCCCTCCAGCATTGCCTAAAAGACCTCTTCAGAAAGCGTGGTTTTAATGAACTGCAAAACCTGGAGAATCTTACGTTTTTCCTTGTGTTTTGAGCAGCTTCACGTATTGCCTTGTTGGCGTCCAGCAGTGCTGCAGTGGAATGAACGGAGAGACCAGCTGTCTGAATAGACGTAACATGCAGGACAGTGAGCGCTCGGTTCTGGACTCTGAAAAGCCACTGTTGGCTTCTTAAAGCCGATTGTAGTGACAGTCTTGCAAGGTTGTGTCCTAACGAAGGACAGTTACTTCCAGAGGTCCTCCAAGGCTGGCTCCGTCGCTGGTGGTGAAGTCATTCTGCTGTGAAGATAGCTTGGATTCGGGTTTGGGATGTGTCCTGTGGAGGAGCGATTAGAGGAGACCCGTGTTCTCTCCTGGTCACTTATCTGGTTTGCCAGGCAGCCTGGGACGACCTGTTCCCACTTCTCATGTCCAGTTCTGTGCCTGGTGATCGGGGTTGAGGATTTTGGTTTCCCTTGAGAGCCGAAGGGAAACATCGGTATGCAAACCCTTCTCAAGGTGCGGGAGGCTTGTCCTGGTATTCTGATCCACTGGTGAAAAGTGCTACAGAAAGTCTTAGGCGCTGTTTATTCGACCTCTTTGTGTTGCAGATCATTAAGTGAGCTCCAAGTCAGATTAAAGCCTGATAGCTTCAAATTTCTAATGCAGTAGAGCAAGAAGATGGACTTTTTGTTAATGAGGTAATCATTGGTAGGAAAAAAAAAACCCACAGGGGAACCTTTATATCCGTTCTAAAGCCAAGTCTCTGATTTTATAATCTTTTCGATCAGTCATCAAGTAATGGCTTTGTGAGGCTGTTTTTTCTTTTTCTTTTTTCGTTGCTTTTGTTGCACAGCACCTAAGAGAAGCTAGGACTTGGAAAAGGATTTACCCTGGGCACTGCAGCAACGACTTCCTGAAGCTGTCTAGTCTCTACTCTGTGCATATTTGTAAGCCTTGCTCTAATATGCAGAATGCCAGTAGGTGGCAATCGAGAATATGCAGGCTGGTGCCTCTGCATTTTGTAGGACCAAAAGGCTTGTTGTGTATGACAAAACATCGGCTCTTACCAGGCATGCAAAACTGGAGCACCTGGAATTGATGAAACTTATGCGCAGGTTGGCTTCAATCTCTCGGCCTAGTCTGTAGTTAATAATAGCTGCTTTCCCCAAGGAAGAGATAGGGGTTAGCTGTTCATAAAGCCCTTGAAGGTAAAACTCTTGGAACTAAAGCGACAAGCTTGCTCCAGCTAACCTTTCCACTTCTTGAGCTGTTGGGAGCAGTCCAAGTGTGCGCTGGGAGTCGGAGCATCCCCTTGCGTTGCAGGGGAGCCGTGCTCTCAGGCCAGCTGTGTCTGATGCATCAGTGATGTCCCTGCAGGGTGACATAAGGAGCCTGCATCCGTGCCACCCCAAGAGAGGCTGTATGTATGTGACTCCTGTAGGGTTGCTCCCTGCAGAGTTTCTTTTGCTGTCGCAGGTTTCCAGGGCTTTGTGTTACTTCCAAAGCTGCTCCAAGACGGTGACCAGGGAACTTGCTCTGGGCACGTTGAGTGTCGTGAATTGAAACCAATTGTCCTGTAGCTGCACTGAAGTCGGGCAGGAGTAGGGTTTTTCTAGCATCCTTTCCCCCTGTGGGATAGGAAAAAATTACTGTTCACTAATGAAGTTAGCAGTTGATAATTTGCTGGTAATTGGATGGACAGATTTATTTTGGTGCAGTGGGGAAATCTTATTGCTATACATAAAATTTCCAATGAAACAGTTTGTAAAATCAAATTGCAACTGACAGTACAGCGTTTGCCTCTAACATTTACCAGCGGAGCAAATGACTTCTTCCCACATCTGCCCTCAGCTTGATCTTTACTTATGATAGGAGACTGCAATGAAAGGAAAAGGAGAAAGGTGCAAGGATTTCACTTTGTGGAGGCCTTTTTTTCTAAAAGAAATGGCTGTGGCATGAGGTCATTTGAAACATTGACTGCTTTGTATTGGTGGTGTTAAAGCATTGTGACCTACATTGCTTGAGCGCTGTGATCTGCTCCAATTAATGGATCCGTCGGCACAGATTAATTATAAAACTGACAGCCACTTCTAGATGTAGTGGGTGCTGGTGACCTCGAACCTAGAGAGGAAGATGCTCGCTCTCTCTTTGTGTGTGCGTGATAAGGTGGCTTGTATGAATGCCGCTCTGCAGAAGCTGTCCTTTTAAAATGACAAATCCCCAGCATACCGTATTCGAATTATTTTTAATAGATTTTAGTTTCTTAACTGGAAGTCTGTAATGCCAAATTGATTTACATCTCCGAAACTTGCTTCTAGCCCAGTATTTTGCTCTGCTTCAGAAGAATGCGTCAGTGTAATCATCATTGCATTATCCGTCGTTAACTTCATTAGTGAACCTTTCCTGCTTACTTAGCTTAGATAGAAGAGCTTTGCAGAGGGCAGCTCGAACTCTCCAGGCTGTAGCAGCTTACAAAGAAGGGAAGTTGGCCCTTCTTCCTATTCCCACCGACCATCTGTTATGGATATAACACTTGTGGAAGTGTTAAATAGTTGGCTGAGTGAGGTGCTTGATGCACACTTCCCTCCAGCAATTGCTGGACAAAGTTTGTGGGTGATTGGGCTCTCTTGTTACAAGATGCTGTATCGACACATGATAACAGAGTTTCCAACCCGAGAGGAGAGAACACGTACAGAGAAATGGGAAGGGGGGAGATGGAGGCAGAGTGAGGTCCTGCTGTGTGGACAGTGTGTCTGAGTAGCAAACAAGCCTTCCGACTGCCCCTTGACCAGTGCTCCGCATGATCTTTTGCTTCCTGACCCTCCCTCCCATGTAGGCTCCGCTGCTTGAAACTCCTTTTTCGGTTCCCCTGCTCCATGGCATGGTGTACCTCTAGTACATAATCTTTAACCTTTTCTAACCTTCTGCTTGTGCTCTGGTTTGGGAAACAGTAAGTTTTATCTACTTGTGTGTGGTGCTTTTTTTTTTAACTACACTATTGTTCAAGAAATGCTTTGCTGCCTGCTACTTCAGCAAGCACGAGCGGAGGATCATCTCCTCCTCGCTCTTTAGCCCTGCCTACAGCACAAGATTGGCTGTGGTGCTAAAAGGGAGCAGTGATTGTGCTAACAGCCTGTGTAAAGGAGGTGATTGGTGTTGTTTTTTTTAGTCGTTGCATGAAAAATGCACTGGAAGTAAAGGATATGGTTTGAGCCCCTGTGTGGTGGCAGAGAGCACAGACTCTCTGCTCTATACCAGACAAAAATAACGTTTCTAGTTCTTGGGTGACCTCTTCTTGATTCCACTCGTCTTCACAGATCTGCTTTCAATTGTCTTGGTTTCTTCCCTGTGCTTCCAGAGGGAAGACTGAGCTAGGTATTGCAGATGACAGTTTTCTAGAACAGACTTCTATCTGTTGTGGATAGTTCCTAAGCTTTGCTAAACAGAGCCAAGCAAGAGTGAAGCTGTCTGCCCTAGTAACTCTTCTGGGTGGGAAGAAGGCAGGCAACCTTACTGTGATTTTTCAGGTTGACTCCTCTGCCTTTATTCCTCTGAGAGGTTTCTATATTTGCAACTCATCAGCATACATGAGAAGTTGAGATTGTTTTGCCAGTGTACATTAGTTTAAATTCATGCAAGTTAAATTTCATCTGCCGGTGTGTTGCTTGGTCCCCCAACGTGTTTCAAGACAACCGGAGTGTCTCGGATTTCATAGCTCTCATCAGCTGAAACGATTTACTCTTGCTGGAAAACTTGGCCTAATCTGCGTCCATCGCTCTCCTGTGTTACGCAAAGGTCCGTGAAACAGTGGCCTCTCAAAACCAGGCTTGCGACTTCTCTGAAGGCCCAGGCAGCAGGCAGTCATGGGAAGGGAATAGGGTAAGAATGTGACATTAATGTCATGTCACTTAACCGTGGGATGTTTCTGTATGGGAGAGGAATGTTCGTACTGACATGTTCCCTTTTGACGGCTGGTCTTTAATATTTTATGAAACCAAACTAGTTCAGAAACATAAAGAAGCCTTTTACTAAAGTGATTTTTCTAGAACAGACTTGGCATAATACGCATAGGCTAGGCCCAGCCAGAAAACTGTCAAGCCTCTTCCTCCATTTTCACTTCTTTAATAAGCTCAGACACATTGCTCTTATGCTTCAAGGCATCCCAGGAAGCTGGAGATCCCATGCTTCTGAACTGGTACAACTACAGACATTTTCCCTAGGATTTATCTACCGAGTCTTTCAACTGGTCTAGAAAAGAATTTCCTGTGCTTCATTGCACAGAAGGGAAATTGTCCAAAGCTGTTTGGAAATATCTGTGTGTTAAAACATTTTATTTAAATATTTGGATAAGACTGAAGTTGCACAATGATCTAGTGCAGAGCATGAGCACACTGCAGGCAACTTTTATTGCCCACAGTAGGTAACACAAACCACTTTCTGTGGAATACATCTGTTATATCTTCCTTTTAAGACAATTTTTCTAAGTTCCTGTAGCTGCTGGGCACAAACTACATTTACTCTTTCTCAGTAATGAGGGAGAAATTTTTTAGGCCGATAGTAAAAGCTCTGCCTTGTGTGTACTTTGATGCCTTTGCTGGCTATCGAGCTTCCCTGTAACCCAGGTATTGCCATTTGCCTCGTGCTTGAACCTCGGGACTGCTGAGATCAGACCTCGTCTGAAAGGTTTCTCTCATTCTTTACTCATGATAACTAACGCTAAACATGTCAACACCTTAGAATGGGGGGTGAAAATCTGATCCTTCTGTATGTGGGCTGCAGAATGGCAGTGTTCAGAAAGCACACAAAGCTTCGTGGGTCCAGATGAAGCGGAAAACCTGGATCAGTTGGTGTGTCCGTCTGTACCTCGCCCTGTTGCCCAACAGAGTCCAGACACCTCATTTTTGATACCCTCCTCCGACACCTGTGTTGCCTAGCAGCATGCATTACAAATATTTTTACGCTGTGCAAAGTATAGCATCCCCTCCAGCAAGAAACTCTGACTGCAAGCTTTCCACTGTGGGTAGGAGTAATCATAAATGAAAGTTGCAATGCTATTAAAATGACCTGAAAAGGTTTGTTAAACAGAAGTGATGATGGAGAGGGAGAGCAAAGTTGGAACAAGGAGGGTATAGGCATAAAATGTTCTTAATTTTACTGCGGCTCGCCCCATCCTCCCTTTATCCAGGAATGACTATGGCACGTCGTGGAGCTGAAGGGTACGGTAACGTCTGTGACGGCTATGGTAACGTGAAGAAAGCTGGTTCACTTTGCAAGGGGTGGCTTCCGTTTCTCCTGCTCTGTCAGGATTTTCCATCGATTGTCTATAGAACCAAACAAGGTTTTCCGCTGCATCCTGTTAAAGCGTTGCCAGGTTCTTTGCCTTTTTAACAGCACAACAGAAACTCGTTGAAATGAGTTGGATGTTCCCCAATTGCAACCGGTCTTACTGGTTTGGATGTGTATGTGGTCTAGATGCTCTCTTTCCTTTGGGAGAAAACTCTGCCTTTTCCATTCTGCGTCTGTCCTTGGAGCTGCTGGGCTGCGGTTTTCACTGGTTTTTATGATGTATTACTTGAGTCCTCGGCATCTCTGTTTGGCAGGGAGATGCTGCCTCCTGCAGGCCCAGGAAGATTTGACCCCTTTTATAGTTCCTGGAAAGGATTCCTCGATCTAGGCTTTCAAAAGGCAGTGGCAGAAGTAGCTTGCTGAAAACACATGGATTTATTTATCCCAGATAAACACTACAAGCAGAGAGAAGTAGATTGAAAATAACAAAACCGTATGTGCCCGTGAACTGACCTCACCTCTGGATTTCCTTGTCAGCTAAACAAGAACTTCTTACCTCGGACACTGCGGATCGTTGATGCAAACTGAGCCCTGTAATTGCTGTTACTCTAGCACTTTCCCTCTTCTAGTTATTGTGTCCCCATAGCACATAGGCTGCTTTTTTTTAACGATTTCCAGGTATTCCAAAGTTCTTCTGACTCTCAATCCTGCATTGGGTCTGATGGCTTGTGTGTTTCCAGAGGAACCTTCTGGTGGTGAGCTTGGGCATTGCTCCTTCCAGGACCTGGCTGTTGAAAGATGCTGCCTGCCTTCCTCAAACTCCGGAGAGCAAAAACTGGATTTAACCCTCAGGTTTCCTAGAACCAGGCACTAGATAATCCCTAAATCCCCAAATATGTATCCCGTTGATAACAGCTATGTTCTTCTCTCCATCTCTCAAAGTAATTGCTTCTTTCTAGGAGTATAAAACTGCTTGTGATCCTCTAGGCTCTTTGCAGCAGTTACACAGTTGACGTTATTATTATCATCTGATACTAGCTCTGCAGCTTTAAAAACACCCAACATGTAGGTGTGTTGTGCCCCCCTGCCCAGTTTAAACCAGCAATGAGCCGGAGTCTGTGCTGTAGGTGTGAACATGTATGCCCTTTTGATATGCCTAGTTTGTGTTATGCAGAAATCCTCGTAAAGCGGCCACAGCGCTGTCTGCCACTGGCGTGTTGTGGGTGGCAGTGGAGGAAGGTTACCCAAGAATTCCCTTCTGCTGGAAGAATCCCCACACGCTTTTAATCAGCTCTGGGATAGAAAACACACGAACAGTAACTGGTGAGTGGCCTTCTGCTTTACCTTCTGTAGCACCTCTGTAGGCTCGGGAGCCGTCCTTTGCCAGTTGGCCGTCTGTAACTGGGGCAACTCCACCAAGCTCTTGCTGGCAGCGCGCTTGGTGAGGAGGTCAGCAGAGGAAGAGCGAGAGATGTTCAGTTTCTCAGCCTCCAGCGGCAGCAGAGGCCTGCGTAGGAAGCTGTGGAGCTCCGCGAGTATCGGGAAAGAGGAGCAGCTCCCGTGGTGGGAGGAGAAGGTGGTCCCCTGGAGCCCTGCGGGCAAGCGTTTACGTGGCAAGCAGTGCTGCAGCCGTGAGGGTGGCAGAGGTCTGTACTGGGACGCGCTGCGGGCTGCTTGTGCCAGATGCAACATACCGTGTAAAATCTGGCGTGTTCTTCTAAAACGGGATGTTTTGGATGAAGCTGCTTGAGTGAAGAGTCGGAGCAGACTGTGTATGTCTACTTCGCAACTGGGTGCAGGATGCCTTTGGTAATACCTTTCCAGTGTTTCTGCATGGATAGAGGTCAATGAATCCAAATGTAGCTGCAGCCAAATTATCTCCGTAGTCCCTGCATAAACACAGAAATAAGTCACTTGGGGAATTTTCATGCTGAGTTTAAAATAAAGGGCTCAAAAGCTTCCTATTCTATCAGCTTCAGCCAAGGAGTGATGGACTCGCAGCACTTTCTTGTGAGATTCAGGAAAACTCACTGGAAATGAGAGCGTGAATCTGGATTAAACTTTCAAAAAACATGTAGCAGTATCCAAATCTTTATCATATGACTGAAATCTCAGAAACATTTGTCCATGCCTCATTCATAAATACGTGTTAAAGGGAGATACTAGAATTGTATTAAGTAGCTTCTGGGACAGGGCTGACTTAGGTCTTCATATAATTGTTCTGAAGTTTGAGCTTAACAGGACTGGATCAAAATCTGCTGTAAGGGACGTAGGGAAGGGGACCCCCTGCTCCTCTTTTGCTTTTGCAAGGTTTTCTTGCCTCTCATGATGCCTGATCCTGTCGAATTTTGCTGTGATTTCTGGATACCTTTTGTCTTGGTGGCAGGCAGCGAGCCCTAAGTAGTCGTGCCTCCCTGTCTCCGTGTTTGTTGCTAACTGAGTTTCATCTATAACTCACTGAAGTTAACAAAAGTACTCCTAGCTTTAGTGATCTTGAAAGCAGACATAGTGAAAGGATAAGTCTCCTCTTCGTTGGGCCTGAGAGTAAGGGAGTGAATAATTCCTCCACGCAGAGAATGACCAAGTACTATTCTCTTACGCTGTAATGGGTAGCAGTCGTATAGCCCTGGCTCAATAGGTGGTGTTCCGCTCCTGTTATATATGCGTTCCTCCTCTGTAGGAAGCACTACGTCTTAATCTGTAGCCGTATCAGTCTGTCAGGAGATGGGAAGTCCTGATGGAGATGGTTCTTGACAGAAAGGAGCAATAGCGTGTGAGGAGAACGAGGAGACCGCAGGGACAGATCTTGCTTTGAGCAACCTCATTCAGGGCTCTGTTGGCAGACGATGGACAGAGCTGGATCTCCTGAAAAGGAGCATGTTGAGGAACCGCGGAGCACCCTCAGCTGTGAACCACTGCAGTAAAACTCGCTTCAGTACAGCTGAAGTGTACAGAAAGCTATTTCATCTGGCCAAAATGTTCATCATCCTTTTTATTAACAAACAAAACAAACCCCCCCAAACCAAAACAAAAAACAACCCACCCAAGAAACCCCAAACACAACAACTTTTTCTTTAAAATACCAACCAAACAAAACCTCTGTCCCCCCAGACAAAAACCCCTAGGAACTAAAAATTAATTTAGGATCATTTTGTGCCCTACTCTTCATGAACACTTATGTTTTCATGTAAATACTCTCATCATAAGCTTTGTATCTAGCCATTTAGTTAACAGAATATATGAATGATTCATGGTAGCCCTATACATAATGCATAATTAAATCACAGACTGATGGAGTGGAATTTATTAATTGTGAAAACACATGTGTTACCATGATACTAATTTATTTCTTTCAATTTTATTGGCATATTGCTCGCTCATCTGTGATTGCCTGCTTTGTTGCATTACCCAAGAACAGTAACATGTTGTTAAAACAAATTATCTGGACGTTTGGATAGGCTGTTTGTTCACTGATGGGAACAATATGTATTTAGCAAAAAGATTTAATGTAAATTATTATACATGGGGTATTATCTTAGCACAGAACCATCACACTAAAGCTGCTCTGATGAGCCATATTAATTTCTGATAAAAGCAAAAAAATTATTATAAAAATAACTGCAGAGACTATTGCATGAGGAAAAAGCAGAAGTTCACTGAAAATTATCTTGGCAAAATTACATGGTAACTTTTAATATATTTTTACAAATCCTTGCAGTCTTAGATTGTAAGACTTAACAGGTGTATGAGCTCGCTCTCAGAATTTGTGTGCCTGCCTAAGGCTTTTGTCTGCGATTTCTGTCGTGTCTTGGTGGGATCTTTGCAAGGAGATTTTTGTGTGTGTGTGCGTTAGCAGGGCATACTTTTGCTAAATAAGCATTTAATGTCTTAACAGTGGAATATCCATTGGAAGTGGATGTTAACTTTGATTTCTAGTGTGGATATAGTGTGGTATTTGTTTGCAAGCTAGTATTTGAATGAAAATTAGGGACTTGTTTTCAGGAGAGTTTAGACAGCCTCCTTCTCCGCGTCTCTGTGCACTTGCCAGATCGATATAGAAATCAGAGCTGTGGCATTCAAAATTCAAGTGCCTGTGGATTTTTATGGATTGGGTGAAAGGAGTCAAGTGTCTCACTTGGAAAAGAGGCCACGCTTTCCTATATTTCAGGGTGTTTTGTTGTTTGGTGTTTTACCTTTCTGTAGGTGGATGATGTACTAATAGTGCTGAAAGGCAAGGGCTCGTTCTCCCAAAAGACTGTGCAGGTCCAAGGAAGAGTAACACTTGGAGATGAAAAGTGTAGACCCTCTTAGGAAGATTTGAGTAGAGTAGATGTGTGGTTGTCTTCAGAAACCGTTGGTTAAATAGGTACTTAGTGGGATATCTCGGGTATGCCTGAGCCCTCAAATCGAGCCGCTTTGTCAGGAACCGTCTGCAACAAGCCAGAGCTACGGCAGCTCTGCACCTGCGTGGTGGAGAGGAGCAGCGTCCGTGGAAAATCCTTTGTCTTTTAGTAGGCAGAAGCTGATATCAGGCTAAATATCATTAGCCTATTTCTGTTGCGATCTAAGCTGGGGAATAAAGCCAGAAGAGACACTTGGGTCATCTTGTCTTACCTCTTGTGTGCCCCAGGGCGTTATTGTACGGAATCAAGTAACTTTTACTGGCTGAAGTGCGATGTACAGTTCTGCCGTGGTGGCCAGTAGTGAGGGA
Source organism: Anhinga rufa (assembly GCA_013400875.1). Classification (NCBI taxonomy): domain Eukaryota; kingdom Metazoa; phylum Chordata; class Aves; order Suliformes; family Anhingidae; genus Anhinga; species Anhinga rufa. The sequence continues at coordinate 41,296 of VZTV01067517.1, forward strand.
AGGGTATGAATACGTAGGGGATCTTCCACTTCTGGCATACCTTGATCACCTTCTGGCTTGTCACGTCTGCTGTTCTGGGATTAGAAAATGTGTTCTGCTTCTGTGTAGACCCAGGTGGGTCATCTTTTAAAATCCCTCAGAGTTGATGGTCCTGAGCTCGCTTCAGTGCAAAAGCTGTTTCTGTGCTTGATTCTTCTGGAACGTGGATGTTGACTCTGCCCGCTGAGCTGGCTCACAGACCCTGCGGGGAGGTGGGCTGGCACTCGGCGCTTGATGCGTGGTGTCTTCCCTCTGTTTTGCTGTAGGTTTTACTGCCTTTTTTCACATAAAATGACCCTGGAAGGTATTAGAGGAAAAAAATGGGGCTAAAAAAAATCATAATTCATAAGTCATGTTTTGGGGTGATTTTTAGTCGTGGGGGGAAGGAGGTTGGGGTGTTGAGTTCCTTTTAGCCACCTACCCAGGACCTCGGCACGCCAGGTGCTGTACTGACATATGTTAAGAATCAGTCCTTGCTCAGAAAGTTTGCCTTCTGGTGAGACAGGCAAAACTACTATCGCCGCTCTTCCGAGACAGAGGAATTGAGTTGATAGATACAGAAGTAATTGAGACCCTAGCTTAAAAAAGGTTAAATGACTGGCAAAGGCTCCCCAGGAATTCTACTGCAGAGGTGAGAAATGAACCCAGGTTCTAGCCTAGGATCTTGGCTATAAGACTGCTCTTCTGAAGGCAAATGACATAGGCTGAAAAAGATACAAGAACTGCAGAAACTCACTTCTGAATGCTGTCCTTGAGATTAAAAATTTTAAGTACAGGCACAGCTAAAGAAAACGATATAATGCAACTGTAGTTTCTTGACATATCAAAGTCATTGTTCTAATTCTGACTCTGACTCGCATGACATGAAACCAGATTGTGTCAGCAAGTATATTGGTAAAAATTCAGCTTATCAAACTAGTTTATGCATAAGATTTCCGTATGCAGTTATTTAAGAGCTCTGTTTTTATGAGCAAGCTGATTTCTGATTTGCCTAAGCTTCAGAACAAGACCATCTCAAGGCTTATCAGCACGCACCTCCTCAATAATACTGTGATGAGTAGCTCTCACTGTACTGAGTCTGTATCCATCAGATAAAATATAGTATCTGTAGTATATTAGTCATCCTGGGCAACAGGGGAAAGTTACTACTGCAGAACTATCTGAAGATAAATATTTTCTGCTTTGAAATTAATCAGATAATTTCCCCTCAAGCTTTATCTTTGCCTTTTGTTTTTCTTGCAGGGGTATCATTGGTCTATCTGTATCTTAGTCATGACAAACTACATTTGAATTAGCACCAAAAATTCCCTCCCCGCCCCTGAGCTAAGGACCAGATCCTTGGCTCCTGCAAGCAGGTCTTGTTCCCATAGGATCTCTGGGTATCTGCTCTAGAAAATGTGCACTTAAGTGTTTACAGAAAACTACTTTTTCTTGGAAATGTGCAGCTGAAATATTCAGTTTGAGGCTTTTTCCGGCATCATGTTACCAGGCTTCCTGACCAGGTAAATCAGAATAATGGTGCTCTCTTAAAAATTAGCTGAGGTGCCGAGAGAACTTCCCAGCTGAGGACAGCTGAATGCTGAAATGCGTCACCCAGGAAGGCTGTAGAAATTCCGTCAGTGGAGGCTGGCTTTTTTGGTGGTGCGGTTTGGGTTGGTGGTGTGGTTTGTGTTTTGTTTTGGGGCGGTTTTGTTGTGTGGTTTTTGGTTTTTTTTAAAACCAATTGGTTACACAAAAACAAGACCCTGCGAGAAGGCGGTGAGTAGGTATGAACGCTCCGCTCCGGGAGCGTCCTGAGGTCATCCCCAATGCCTTTGCCCGAGACTCTGCAGACTGTTAATTCAGTGATTGCCTCTTCAAACCTGTGCAATTTAGGGCTGGTTGGCTCCTGCCCCTGCAGACTTTATAATGTTGATGTGGTTTCGGAGAAGGTTCTAAAAACTATGTAGGGCTTTATTGTCAGAACGTATAGTCCTAACGAGAGTAGCCTCACGGCAAGGAAGGAAAATCTCTGCCTGTTCCTAAAGGCTTAGCATGGGAAGCACTGTAGCAGGAATGGGGGCATTAGGAATAAATTCCGAGGAGGAAATTAAATATATTTCTATCTTCCAGTTATAGCAGGGGGAATATTGGAATACCAGCTTTGTGTAAGCTAGAAACCACTGAATGTGAAAGGGACCAAGTGGGGCAAAACTAGCTAAGCCTTCAGCCACTGCTGGCTTCCAGCAGGCAGCCTCTGGAAGGAGGGCTGCGAGACCTGCTTGGGTTCCGTCTTGTGCCTGTCTGGCTTCCAGCCTGTGAGTAGCTTGCTTGAAACCCACTGGATGACACCGTGATAAAGCTGCATGGTAAGTGGTGCCCTCTCCCGAATGAGAGTTACAAACGTTCCAGACACTAGCTTACAAATCTGACGTGTTGTTTCTGTACTGTAAGGGTTCTGCTGAGGAATACTGACGTGCCGAGCAGTAAGAGTTGGGTAACTGAAATACAACACAATGTCTTCTCACATGCTGAATACCATAGCCCCTACAGTTGTGGAAAGGACCTGGCCATATCCACAGTAATCTTTAAGTCCAAATGGCTAAATTAAAGATACTGGCCTAAAGGCTAAGCTTTTATCATGACCTTGCTGTATTTATTCTGATTATCCTCCGGTTTTAGATACCGGATTGGACTGAGATCTCTGTCCCAAAGGTCTGTGACCTTTGGGCTGTTTGTATTGTCTTAGAATCCCTGCTTTTTCAAGGTCCCGATTTCTAGCTGATATTTCTAAATAATTCCAGATGGTCAGATGAAAAAAAATAAATCTAACCTCGGGTTTCTCTCTAACCTGTTTTTTGAGATGGGAGCTGAAAGTCTGATTTGAACCTCATCCAGACTGGTTGACTAGAGCTTATCTTTTATGCAGTTAGCCACAGCAGCTGCTGGAGGCATGCGAATGCAACGCATCTTTAATAAGCAAGAACGTACTTGCTTTGACTACTAGTACAGGAGATGGTTTAGCCTGAGGCAAACCTACAGGCTACAGATATTGCAGCTGGCCACGTAGTTTCAGCGCTAACTCGAAGCCATGCAACATATTAGATCACAGTCTTTAAATAGGTATTTGGGGACGGGGCTGAAGTGAGTGCTAAAAGGAAAGGATCCAGGCAATGCATTATATTCGTAATAGTTCAATAAGTTGCTGAGAGGAAGAAAAAGCAGTTGTCCGCTTTTAGCATCTGAATGTGTATGAAGTCAGTGGAACAACATAGTTTATACAGGGCAAGATGCTGTGCCAGACCGCTTAATTCTAAAGCTACTGAGGACACAAAAGAAACGGTCTCAGGTTCCCTAGCAAAGGAAATACTATTGCAGGGAGTAGAGCAACAGGAGGAGACTGATCAATATGTATTGTAATTAAAGCAGACGATGCAGGTTTGATGTATGGACCCTGAAGAAGCCAGATCCTGCAGTTATTGGGAAGGACTAATAGCAGAACTTTTTAGCCTTCCCCGAAGTGAACTCCCAGCAGGATTCCCAGCAGAATTCTCCACAGGAACTAAAGAGGAGTTGTTGGATATGAGAGGGAGAAGAGGGACCAACTGATTACACTTTAAAAGCAGGAAGAAGACAAAAGGAAAAAGCTAGCAGATTAGAACACTTTTGCCTTCCTTTCTCCTTCTGTGACATTCAGACCAGGATTGGTTTTGGTTTGTTCTTGTTTTTCTTTTCCCATCTCTATAGTGTCACTTATGAGAAGAAGATGAAGATGCTAAGACTCTGGTCTTGCAGCCCCGGGTGGGCGTAGGATTGCATAAGCCTACTTCTGAGGGGCAGATAGCCTGAGGAACGCTCAGGAAAGATGCTTTTTACAAGGGTGTTCTTGCACTTGTAGGGTAACTCTTGCCCAACTGTGTGTGTTACCCAAGAAAACGTATACCTGGGCAGACACAATGGCTCGTAAAAGTGTCTCACGAGAGGCCTCCGTGGATGTCCAGGCTGTGATGACACAACACCAAGTTTAGTGGCGATGCTGGCTTACTGCGTGTTCAGCCCCGTGTCGCTCACTCTGCTGCACCCGTGGTTCAGTGCCGCCTCAGCAGTGGGGTCGCTTGAGCTGGGTTAATAGATCCAGCTGGGAAACACCCACCCTGAGCCCAGGGCAGGGGTGCCGTTGAGCTGGACCGGCTCTGCTTCCAGGCTACTGAAAGGACTGAGCAGTCCCACTAATGCGGGGTGAGGGCGAGTTGCTTAAGTCGGGGCTGCCGCTACAAAAAATGCGGTGGAGCCACTCCTCAGCCACTGACCTCACCCTGGATGGGGCGTTAGGTGATGGGCTAAGTGCTTGCCTCAATTCAAGCCAATGCCCGCACGCTATAGGCAGGCAGACAACGGCCAAACTCTGGGGAGCGTACAACGAGCACTAGAAGCAAGAAAACATTTTTTAATGATGCTAAGAATGAATTATTTTTTAAAAAATGTTTGTTTGCTTTATGATAGTTGGAAATAGATGTCCATACAGCAAGATCAAGCTTTGGCCAGTCCCTCTTATGGCTTTAGCTATACTAGGTTGACAGGCTACTGGCCATCCTTGTCCCTGCCTATTTGCCATGGGGGTCCTTCCCTCTGGTCAACTGGCATAACTGCTCATGTAATTTAATGTGCTTAAAATCAGTCAGCTTAGAAAAAAAAATGCTTAACCCAGGCAAATAGTTTCGTTTGAAGTGGTTTCAGAAAGGATTTCATAAGCAATTATGGCAGCAGACCTGAAAGAACATATTGGTGAGGGCAGGAATAGGTTGGTGACAAACAGCTGGAGGGACCTAAAATTGGCAACCCTGGGCCAGGACATCTGACATCCGACTGTTGCAAAACCTGAGCGGGGAGGAAATACCAAAGGTGCTTTATGGAGATCAGAACTTAGTGTTTGTAGGGAAGCTTCCTGGAGTGTGGAATGCTATTGCCCATTAAAAATTCAGGATCAAATTGGTTGCATCTCTGAGCAGTATTGATTTACCAAGTGGAGTGTGTCTTCCTTTGGGATTTCTTCCCCAATTTAGGCTTCAATTGGTGTAATCTCAGAAGAAAAGCCTTGCTTCCCCTTATAAACTGTTCTCACCAGATGTCTTGTAAATCTTTCCCTTTATTCCTTTGAAATGACTGGGCTTTGACCTCAGCTTTCTTAATGTTATTTAGCCCACATGGAATATCTATAAAAATAAGAGCTGCAAACTCTATTAAGAAAAGCACATATGACCTCCGCTTGTAATAACAGAAAGCAATTAATGTCAGGCTCGTTTTGATGATAAATTGGGGGGTAACAAATGGATTTTGCTTTTTCAAACCAGTATGAAGGGAAAAGGGAAAATGAGCTTTAAACTACTTACTAAAATTTTAAAAGATCTCTTCTTCCCCACCCCTGCCCTGAAAAGTAATCAGTACAACTGAAGCTTTTACCAGATTTGTACACTCTGAACAAACGAACCCAAACAAACAAACAAAGAGCCTTCTGTAAGCAAATTAAATGCAGGGAGGTAATTGAGAGTGGGGAGGTCCTTGTCTTACAAACGAGGGAAAAGTTCCACTTGCGAAGCCTCTTAGTAATGGTGCAGCAGCTGTTGCAGCGGCTCCAGGAGGACGTGCTGAAGATCCTGCTGGCCCAGAGGTCTTTACAGGTGCCTGGAAAACCTGCTCCTTGGCCAGTGGTTTTACCGCTTGCGTGTGCATGTGGCAACTCGCTGTGTTTGCCTGTGCCCACCCTCTGCCGTTTAGACGTTATGGCAGCTTCTCTGGGTTTATCCACAACGGTGCCAGCAGCCACCAGGTCAGAAAGCCGCCGCCTTTAGCTCGAGCTGTAGGTGCTTATATTTTCAGGAGCAGAGCGCTCTGTTTCAGTTCAAGGCAGCTGGCGTGTTTTTTTTGTTAAAGTGTTACAGGGGATCAAGATGATCTAGCTGAAGTTGAAATGCAAGGAGCCAAGTTTGACAAAGAGCAGGAGGAAGATGCCCGAGGGAAGATCAAGTGCAAAGGCCACAACTGTAGGTGTGTGCAATTGCCCAGGCTAACTCTGGCTGGGCTTAAGTGCCTTTCCTCCAGCTGTCCCCGTCCTTGGTCTTGTGTTTCAAATCTGTCTAGGAAAGCCGTACTTGTGCAGCTTGATTACTTCATGTCACTTAAGAGCAGACAGCAGTTTTAGGGGATTTCTTGTATAATAGCCAAATATCAATAATTCACTGCTCTGGTAAGTTGTTGCCCCTTCTTTATCCTGTCTCATGGCTGAGAGACAGCAGGTAATAGTTCTCTGGTCTAAGTTGCCAGAGGTTCTTGCAAAGGCCGTGTATTTTCTCATCCAAGGGGCAGATGGCACTGGCACGCATTTGGAGCGGGTGGCTACCTAGAGCAGAGAAATATTGGGTGACTGTAGTGCACGAGCAGCCGAGTTGGGACCGCTGCTCATTTCCTAGTTTGCTTGGGGCAGCAAATTCCTAGAGCCAGCTCGCCTGCAAGAGATACAGTTAGAAGAAACAGGGAGAGCGTTGAGTTTTTGTATGCAGTTTTCAGCATAGAAACTTAATTTCAAAAAATCTCTGGCAAAGCAAAGAGGGAACCACGATGAGAAAGGCAGATTACTTGGGCATGGAATGACTTTCTCCTTGCTCTAAAAAAACCAGAGAAGTTAAGGTGCTGCACTAGTCTGCAGCTCTATAAATTACTGTTAAAAGCGATGTGTAACTTGGAGGGCACAGAGTGCTATGGAGAACTGCTATCGCTATCACGGAGTGGTTTTGTTGGTATGACGGAGTCTGGCAGTATACTTGTTGACAGGGAGGAATCCCTGGGCATAGTTTTTATACCCAGGATTTGCTTTAGGGACAAGAACCTGGTCTGTAACGTTGCTCATCCAGGAGCTGACACCAAAAGCTATGTGATGATATGGCCCAATGTCGGCGTCTCTTCTCTTGCCAGAGCACTGATCCACCGAACACCATGAGGAGGTGACGGGGGGGGTTTTCCCTATTTTTCTCCTTGTAAAAGTTTGATGAAACACTGCAGTGCATATGCTGTGTAACAAAGTCGTTTCCCTCTCAGAGACTACTGCTTAGCATATTTTTTATGTTTATGCCAACCTCACTGAAAAAGGAGGCGGCTTTGCTTTTTCCCCTCCTCTCCTCAGAAGTTATTTCCAATCCTGTAATGAAGTTCAAAATCACAGGAGAAAAAAACCCAGAGCTATCAACTTTATTAATGTTTAAAAGAAACACTAAAGTATTGGAGGTTTATCAAGGAAAGGAAGACTTCTTCTATGTGATGAATTTGAAGGAGGTATGACTTGATGTTTTGGAACATGGAACTTCATTGTATTTTAGACCACTACTGCCACCAAGTGGAATAGCTTCCTCTAACTTTTCCTGGGGTCTTAAAGAAACTTGCACTTGCCTTCAGCCACCTGCTAGTTCATGGAATGGTTGGATTTTTTTTAATTATCCAAATAATAATTTAAAAAAACCCCAGCTGTTGACTGCACTTCGGTGGAGTTGGCTTAAGGTAATGTCACTGACGCCTAACGCGCCTCTTGTCTAAAAGAGTCTAAGTAGCAGCATGGTACAAAGCGGGTTGGGGAAAATATTTCCTCTGTGCATGACAGATTTTGGGGCAAAAGTAAAATAATGTGGTTCATCAGTAATGATACGTGAGCTTAAGGAGAAGCAGCAGTAATTTGCTGAGTTTAACACGAGGAACTTGCAATACAAAAATAACGTACTTTGGGTTAAGATAGTTTTCAGTTGCTTCTCTTTGGCTTGTTACTGTAGGCGACTTTGGTCCTTTGCATGCTCCTCTTGCTTTGTAAAGAGCCCTGTGTCAAAAAGGTGGGCATTTTATTAGGTCAACAGCTCTTAAAGTCTTCCTTGCAAAGCTGTGGCTGCTAAATGAAGGTGCATATTAATCAAGGGCAGCATCCGCACAAAGACGTACGGTGTGGGACTTTGGAGAAATGATTTGTTTATCCTTAAGACAGCTTGGTTGGTTATCTGACTGATCATGAATCTAAGGGGGTTCCTTCGGTAGACAGCGACACTCCTACTGTCTCGCGCAGCCTATGCCACTGTGTCCGCAGGAAGGTGATTCACAGACTCGTGGATCAAGGGAAGTATCATCAATGCCATCAATATACTGTAGCTGACAGCACTGAAATTGAATTTCTATTTTCATAAAACACACTTTAGTTGGCAACCGGACAATGTTGTTTCCTTTCTGTGAGAGCAGTCTGCAGCTATGTCTGATTATACATTTCCAGGCAGGAGCCTCTCAATAACAGTTTTGGAAAAAGCTCATTTTCTCTTGACTATGAAGCTGAAGGTGCCAGTAATATTGAGGAGCTCGGTCATCTGAAAAGGTCATTTATCAGCCGGCTCACAAGGGTGCGTTACCTGAGTATTTCCTTTCTGAGGAGTCTTGGCTTCATAAGGCTATGAAATAATAGTGAGACTGAGAAGTTCTGGGTGGTGGGTGGTGTGGGGTTGTGTTTTGGTGGTTTTGGTGTGGTTTTGGTTGGTGAGGGATTTTTTTTGTGGCTTTTTTTTTTTCTGGTCCTCCCTAGTTTCAGTTGCTTGACCATTGTCGTCACCACATGTACCATTTCACCTCACTCAAATATATTTTTGAAATGCATTTGTGAGCCCTAATGGACCAGTTGTGTTATCATGTCGAAGGCTGCCTTCACTGAAGGCTGGATGACGCACTGGGCATTGGTTTGAACAAAAGCATAGAGAAGGTCTTTAATTTCCTCAGCTGACAAAACTGTAATGTGCTGCTCTGAAACTGCTGGCTCCCAGCACGCTCTGCCCGCAAGGCTCTTCCTTCCCCTGTGCTCTTAAACCAAATGCTGCTGTTGGGGAAAGGTGGTCAAGACCAAATTCCTCTCTAGTCACAGAACAGATCCGAAATGACCCAAGTGCTTCGTAATGCTTCAAACCATCACTGGAAAGGAGTAGAAAGTAATTTCATTTCCAGGTGCCCGATTCTGGGTTTTGCCACTAGGGCATGGAGCTAGTGGCGTGTTTCTTCTGTGGCTGCCTGTGCATCAGGAGCTAGCAAGCTAATGCAGTCAAACTATTCTTTGTGGATGTATCTGGCTGAGAAGTAAATTTGCTGTCCCTGAAAGTAGCTGTGATGTTTTGAATTTTTTTTCTTCCCGCATTGGGTGCAAAATTAAACATGACATGAAAAGTCAGAAATACTTCATTTTAGAGATGTCAAAATGCTTTTATCTTGGAACACTCCAACATCGCATAAAATTATATATGCCAATATTGTAATAAAATGCAATACAAAATTAAAAGTCAAAGAAATACAGTCTGACAGCCAAAACTAAGAAGTTAAATTTAATATTCCATTTAAATATTCCATCATCAGAATCAATATTTCAGAAGGTTGCGTTGTTGACAAAATTATATTTGCCATCTGAAAATCTTTTTTCCCCTCTAGCTGAAATCTTCTTTTAACTGGGTCTAATGGTGAATTGCTGAATTTTGTGTTCAAGTCTATGAACGTATTTCAAGAAAAGCACTGAAAAGCCACTAGAGGATGATGACAAATCTTCATCAGTGATGTATTGAATTTGATTTGAAATACTGATTTAGAAGGGAATTGCTTTGTACCCAGCGTCAGATTTCTAACTTAAATATTCTCTGGGTCATGCTGTATTTTTCACCAGGACAGATAAGTTTAATCCTCCTCGGGCTGTAATTAATGAGAACAGAATTGTTTCACACTTTACAGATCTGTTTAGGCAGTGGTCACACCACGACGGTGGAAGAAGCAGAGGTTCCCCTGCTTGAAAGACGAGAACCAAGTCACAGAATTGCAGCGCAAGGCTGAGGTCTGCCCGCTGGCGTCTTCGGGCAAGCTTGTCCGTGGGCTGAAGGCTCCTTCGTGCTTTGCTCCCTGTGCCCAAGTGCAAGGGCTGCTTTATGCTCCTGTACAAAAGGCCCTACTAGGGGGAACTTCAGATTCCTTTTGTTCTTGATTAAAACTCATAATGTATCAATGTCTTTATGTAGTGAATTAACCGAGTTGCTCTGAAATATTATGAGTAACTTTAATTTCAGGTGCTTCAAAGACCAAATTACTTCATAAACCATAAACAGAGCAGAATTTTAATAAAGGATAGTTTCTGTTAAGAACTGGTGCAGCTGTGAGATTGCTTTGTGAACAGTTTGTCTGGCTCCAACAATTAATATTGCAGATTGCTTCCATTTATTTGAGAGCGGGTCCTACTTTACTCAGCTCAGAAACAATCAGTTAAGTGACATTGAGAACTTAGAAGAGCAGATGAGCAAAACAGGCAAGGAATCTTTTGCACTGCCTATTCCCCACTCCCTGCTCTTTTTCATGTTTGAGAAATTCTTGCCAGTTTTTAAGGGTCCCGGGAGAGCAATGTTAAAGTTCAAAACCCCAAGTATGTGCAAAAGGTGTGTGTGGGGGAGGTAATATAAAAATAGTACCAGAATATAAAAATATTCTCCAAATATTTTCTGATGAGCAGAATTGCTCAGGAATTTGGCACCTTGGAAGACATCCATTCTTTGTCACATGAAAAAGATCTTGACTTTGTTGTCATGGTTTAGCTACCCTCCACAAAAGTTGTCAAATCAAAGTTACTTTTCCAGCTAACACGGATCATGAGCTCCTGCGTTTCTCCAGTATTAACGTGTGTCATGTTTGGAGTCCTATCTAGGTCATTGGTGTTTGCTTAAGGGATAACATTTCAAAGTCAGTAAAGGGGACTTGCGCATCCAGCTTCCAATTCCCTCTTGGACTTTGGAAACCCTCTGCCAATGTTCTTTGAAATTTTCCTTTGTTTTCTCTGCTCACTTCCTTCACTGTAGCGTCGAATGTTTCTTCCTGCAGCCTTTGCTCGGGCCCAGTTTCCACTGAAGTCAAATGGACCATTCAGTAGGTGAATATTTGGTTCCCTATGTGAGGGCTTTTTTTAATAGCTGTTGCAAAAATTACGCTAGTGACACTCACCGGAACTTTTTGCTTGCTACATGTGCGCTGATGGATGTCACCCGAGATCACAGAAACCACTGTCAATGTTCCAGTCGTTATGGTGTAGCTGATTATTTTGATACTTTTCAGGTCACTGGATAGTGTAAGGCATCTTTCTTTCAACTAGTTTTTGGTTGATTTGGTTGGAACTCCCGATGACGACATGGCTTCTAACCAAAAGTAATGTTTTTTCTGGGTCTCAGTTCTGAATCCTGTCCATTTAGATGACTGGTCTCATTAGAATCTTCCAATGCAAACAGTAGATTTGGGTTTCATTCAAATAGTAACGTCCTGAAGTTGAATTTATTATAGGACCAGTATTCTGTACGAAGTCAACCCCAAGAATAAAAATATTTATGCTTGGCAAGAATACCAAAGTTTGTTTGCATTACCTTGTCCTGTAGCATTAGGTCAGTCCGCATCTATTTTACGGCTTTGCACCAGCTTGCATTGTTTAATGAAAGAAAAACATCAGCCTCCCAGGAACGTTGAGCAATGTTGGCTTCTCGCCTTAATAAAATGAATGACAACCCATTATTAATGAACACCTTACTAAACTATCTAGTGTAATCACACACAACTGTCTGCACATCTTAAATACTACCTTAGATACCTTTTGTAGGACCTACATTACTGTCTGTGAAAGAACAACTAGTTTTATTGTTAAATTCCATATCAGCCCCTGTTGCAGTGGAATTCATAGTCTGATTGGATGTCAGGTTGTCTGGGATAATTAGCCTGGGGAATCTGTGCTTAGCATTTGATTGCTGTATCTCATTTCCAAATATTTTGGATGACAAACAGCAATGTTGGGCTGCTGAGAAATATTTACACTCGTAGACTAGAGAGCCACCTTTTCCTTTCTTATTTCAAGTTTCTTGTTGACGTTTCTAGCTGTACCTGATGCTGTGCCGCTCACATTGGCACCAATCATACTGTGTGCCTCATTGCTCAACTGTTCATGTTGGTATCATGCAAGTAAAGACCTATTTGACCGAAGGTCTTATATTTGAAAGTATTTCACTCCCTCATCAATGTTAGCTGTAATATTGCACTAGTGAGAAGCTAGAACGTGAATCTAAGCGGACGGAGCTATGAGACGAGGCTCTCTGTCTCTTCCTATAAATAAATTGCCATACTGAGGAGGATTATAAAGTCACAGGGCTAGCAGGAAAGTTTTAACTAACTCTTGGTTCATGAAAATTACTTCTTGCTACTGATAAAAGCGCGTGTTATATAAGCTATGCACTTTCATACTAGCTTTCCATGCTCTCATCTTTCGGTTCTCATTTATCATATTGACAGTACTTTGCAGGAGTAATGAGTTATTTTTTTGAGATGTTAAACCTGAATGGCTAAATAAGTTAAAAAGAAAATAAATTTGAACAAATAGTGTTGTTTCTGACAGTCCTTCATAATCCTTTCAGAGCTTTCCTCTACAAGAACCCAGGGAATTCTACATATTTTGAGATACAGTAGAACTGTGTCAAACTAAGCAATCACTTCCAGATTTTTTTATGCCTTTCAGCTCATCTTCTGATTCATAACTTGACTTACAACTTGTGTTATACAAAATTACATTCATAACGTACCGCCCTCAACGGCATCATCACTGGATGACCTTTTATTTAGAATTAAGGGAGGATTTTTTTTTCCCCCCAGATTTCCAGGGAGAAGTTCTCTGTGTTTGTGTGTTATAAATTGTACTGCTCAAGAAAATTTTTTCTCAGGACAGTTCGTGTACCACAAATAAATGAAGATAGGTGCAGAAATATTGCTTCGGTGGGGCTCATGTAGGAATATACAATTTACTAGTATATATTTACTTCCTCTCTAAGTTCTCTCATCTGCAAACTCGCTAAAACCTTCTTCTCTACTCAATTTCATTGTCATCAAAATATACCAAAAACCACTTTGGAAAGTTAGTCTGGTTTCTCTACACCAACTGGCAAGTGAAGCGATTGTTTCTCAGTGAAAGTCAGCGGAGTGTTTTGGAATAGGGTGGGGGAAAGGTGAGTGCCTCGTGCGCCTCCATTGAACAGCTTCGTATGTCTGTGTCGTGGATCCTTCGCCCATGTAAACCCAGAGGGGACAATGGGAACGTACTGGAGTTTTACTGGAGAGACCTGGCTTGCTCTGTGGGACCTGCGTTAGTCGTGAGGAGGAGCTGGCAGGGCAGGGGGAAGAGCGAACACAGCTTGGGGTCAGTTTTCAGAGCTGGTGGCTGGGAGAAAAAATATTATTCTTGTCTCTGTAAATTTGTTATATTTGATCTAAAGTTATTGAAAGACATGACATGTGGAACTTCACAATGGCATTTTTACAGTAACTTTGCAGAGCAGACTGACATGGCAAATCCTTGAGGGAAGCAATGTTGCTCATATCCTGCATAGAGCTTTAAAAATACACCCATGGTTTTAAGGACTGCTCCATGGTTTCCCGAAGATAAATATTTTTCTGTTCAGGTAGATTTATGCCTGAACAGCCGATATGCTGAAGGGTGGATTCTAACCTAAGCTTTGCTACTGCAAATCCAGAGTAACTCTGGAGTCGCTGGATTTCTTTCCCTGCCCATGAGATGGCTGTTGTATCTTTACCTGACTTTGAAATCGTATGTTTATGTTGTCGTGGCCCTTTTGAAGAAGAATTTAATGGCTGTTTTCTTTTACTCTTTAATCCCAGGTATGAAATTGGTCAGGAAGATCTTAATTTGCAGTCTGAAAGTCTCTGACAGTTTAAATTCTCTCTCTGATTTCTCATTCTGCAAGCGTGGGGGTTTGGGTTTGGGTGGGGGTTTAGGTGTGGTGTTTTAAAAATAATTTTCCTTGCTGTACAGCATCTAGTTACGATTCCTTAGTGTCCCATGTGATGCAATCTACTCTCGCTTGTGGAAGTGACCCATCTGGGCCACTTAAATGCAAGTAAAGAAGAAAGCAAGCATTCAAACAATCCCAGTAGTTCAGACATGTTTTATTTACTGAACTGCTGCGTCCTCCCTTTCCCTTTCTCCCTCCGCTTCTATCGCTTAGAATGGCTCTCCTGTGCATGCGTGCTTTATGGTTTAGCTTTTTGCTGGCTTCTTCTGATGAACTCCTATTAAATCTGGGGATTTTTGACTATCCAGGTCGGATGTGATTTACTCAGTGCTGTTGTCATCTTTATCTGTAATCTTTAAGAAAAGTTATTTTGGGAGACTTGGTGGAATTCATTTGGTTTGCTACATTCTTCATGGTTGTTCGTATTGCATCTCTAGTGGTTTTGCTGTTTCTCATGCTAAAACACATGAAGCTGACATGCTCATGTCAGTCATTTTCCTTCTACGGTTTTTGTTTCTTTAGATGCAGTAGAAGGTGGGCAAATGGAAAAGTAATTAATTGCTGTGCTCGTGAAATCCATATACTTTTTGTAAATGGGACTCAATCAAATTTGGTTCTTCTGGTGCTGGAAGGAAGACCCTTCTTTGAACCACTGATGACACAGCTCAACAACACCTTCTGGAGAAGTTTTGCTTTTGCAGTAGATGGCAGCAGAGCAGAATGGCATCTATATTTATATATTTTATATAGTTACATTCTATTTATCTATAGCAGTTCAACGTTATTTTTTTAATAGTTACCTTGACTCTCTTTTTTTGTACCTGTATAATGGATTAAAATTGCTTTGTTAAATCTTCTAATGGGCAGTTACTGAATTGTGAAACTTATACTAAAACAATCCCCCTCTTATGCCAATCTGAAAACAGTCGCGTTGTACCGCAGCTTCCTCCTGCACCCTGGAGCCTCTTTTCACTGCCTGTCTGCCTTCTGCGCTGAAGCCTTTGAGCACCTCCTAGGAAGCTGCCATCATCTTTCAGACATGGTGAGAGTCACTGTGAATGAAATCCAAATCCTTTGATGAATGAGATCAGTCATCATGTTTGGCTCTGATGTTGGGAAATTTGATTTGGTGTGGTGTGTATATTTAGCCGTCTTGCTTTTCATCCAATGCTTTCTTGGGGAAAAAGGAGAGTCGACTGACTTTCCTGAGATCATTCATTTAGAGTCCTGCCAATTTGCAAACATGTTGCTACGTTCTCTCTCCTCTCTGCGATGATAACACTCCTAAGAGTGGTGTTTCTAACGAGTTGCAGATACGGATGACAGCAGTGCTAAATGCGACGTAATTGGCATACTCAAAACTTTAGATTAAATTTTGCATGATTTTTATACAAGTAGCGACACAGTGGTTCCGAGGTTAGCTCATAGGGAACAGTTGGGGAACTGCCCAATAGATACCTTAAAAATGTGACAGCCCCCCCACTTCCAAACCAACCTCCAAAAACCCCAAACCCCAACCCGCTGCTGTTCTGGGCAGAGCACAGTGCTAGATCTACAACTAGTGATTCTCACGGTTTAGTCGATCGTTTGAATAAACTAGGGAAACGTGCTCTCTTATTTTGACTTTTGTTTTTTCAACACCACTTGTTTAGGAAGGTTAAGTGATTTTCTTTATTGCTTGTAATGAATGGGTTTTTTTTGATTCCTGGAACTTGCTGTATGGTGGGATTTTTTATTTGTTCACCTACAGTCTGAATTTATTAGTAGTATGCTTTGATACCCAGTTTAGTGCTTGAGGTTCAGTGAGCTCCATCTTGCTAATCACCTATTTTCTGTTAATTAAGAACTTCAGTTTGATTGGATTTATTTTTAATTAACACTTAAAATACAAAATTTTAGACTTTTACATTTTTTTACAGTAATTTTCAACTCTCTCTTCCATCTAATTTTATCATATTGTTTGAAAACAAGCTCTTTTGTTAATAATAACAAAGAACAACCCTTAAATCAGGATCTGATACTTTTCTTTTGACAGTGGTGGACATTTGTTTAGGCTAAAAAAAATATCTGAGAGTGCCACTATGGGTGGCGCTTCTTTCATCTAGAGTTATATAGGACATGCTGCAGTGCAGTAAGTGCGTATCAGGGCTTGCTCATGCACCAGAAGCCATTTGCAAGGCATGGTACAGGGAAATCAGAATGAACACTTTGTGGTGCTCTACAACGGCGCGGCTATACTAACTCCAGCAGCCACTCTAAGTTGAAAGCTATGCTGAGTATCTGCGCTGCTTTGCAGTATAGACGTGACCAATTTGCTGATGAAAAACTTAATGACCTGGATACTGCGTGGAGGGAGACCAAAGGCATGGTATACATAGCCAGTCAAAGCCTACCCTGATACCTGAAGAGGAAGAAATCTGACGTTTCACTGTGTATGGACGATGTCCTGAAAAGTCTGAACCCAAAAGAGTAAGGGGTCCCAAAGGTGGGCGCTTTAAATCGCACATCACTTTTGAAAAATATTGTACAATAGAAATGGAGACCCCCCTGCAGCGCCGCGTCCAGCTCTGGAGCCCCCAGCACAGACAGGACAGGGACCTGCTGGAGCGGGGCCAGAGGAGGCCACGGAGGTGATCAGGGGCTGGAGCACCTCTGCTGTGGAGACAGGCTGGGAGAGCTGGGGGTGTTCAGCCTGGAGAAGAGAAGGCTGCGGGGAGACCTTATTGCGGCCTTCCAGTGCTTAAAGGGGGGCTGTAGGAGAGATGGGGACGATCTCTTTAGCAAGGCCTGTTGTGACAGGACAAGGGGTAATGGTTTTATACTAAAGTAGGGAAGGTTTAGACTGGATAGAAGGAAGAAATGTTTTACACTGAGGGTGGTGAGACCCTGGCCCAGGTTGCCCAGAGAGGTGGTCGATGCCCCATCCCTGGAGACATCCCAGGCCAGGCTGGACGGGGCTCTGAGCAACCTGGTCTGGTTGGGGATGTCCCTGCTCACTGCAGGGGGGTTGCACTGGATGGGCTCNGAATATCTATATATGTACATATACTGCTTTATGCCGAATTGTGTGTTATTTGAATAATTTGGGTATCGTCTAAGGGACTTAGCTTAAGCTATTCAAGGTCACTTTCAGTACTTCAGTTTTATTTAGATTTTTTTTCCCCTGTGATTCGCCTATCTGTGACATTCCCTTGTGGTCTGAAGATAGTTTCCTTCCGCTCTGGTTTTCATTTTTTTCTTTATCAGGCTTTTGTTGTTCTATACTATGAATATTTCTGTTTGTTTTTAACTTAAATTAGTTTCTTGTTTCTCAAAATCATTGCAGGAAAAATTTATGAGTGAGTTTAGCTGTTTGCAACCAGGCTGGAGTTCAGGTTAGTTTCTGTGTTGTTTCATACCATTGCTACAGCTTTTCTGAAAGCCCGATTGCCGCGGCTGTGGTCAGCAGGATTGGTCATGAGGCTCGGGCGTTCGGTGTACGGAAGATGGTAGTTCAGATTATGACCCCTAAAAGATAAAGTACTTAGTGCCTTTAACGTTCTCCACCTGCCTGCTGTTAGTCCTACGCAACTGGACAGTTCCTGACCTGTTTCTTTAGTGAACTCGGAAGTCAGTTGGATGCTGGTGTAAAAAACCCTAAAACCCCACAAAAATTAGGGTACTCGGCTCATAGTCGCTACAGAGCTGAACGTGGTAGGTTCCTTAGCAAGCCTGCTGCATGCTTCTCTAGTTGTACCGAGTCATCTGTCTTTGGAGTCCATATCAGCATGCTGTGAGTCCTGTCACGGAGGATTAGGAAAAAACCCCTTCCAGGAGGGATTACATGCATTCCTGAGCCACTGCACAGAGGAGTTAATTAGAGACGGGGAGGGGGAGGAAGGCGGGAATGAGGCAAAGGCTGTATTAGCCACCTAATTTGGAGTAAAACTGTTGTATCAAATCATGATTATTGCAATCATTGCACCCTTGATGAACCTTCAGTAAAAGCTGAGTATTCATCAGACTGCATAAATTAGAGAGAAGAAGAAAAAAAAAATTGCATGAGGTCATCTTATCTGTCCCCTGGGGCCAGTCCCCTGCAGTACAGTTCCTCATGCTTGTCCAATCTATTTCTAAACACCTCACGTGATGAGGCTTGCTCCTCCGTGGGTAGCTAGCAGGGGAATAACTTAGGAGTGACTGGGCAAAAAATAAGGCGCCGTAGCATTCTTGCAACGGTGGCTGCAGGGGCTGGCGTTGAGTGTTTGAGCCGGCCTAGCGCAGACCTGATCAGGCTGAGGAAAGCGCCGTACGCCCGGCTACGGCACGGGGCCCGCTCTGAGCCCAGCCTCTGCGCTGCTGCGTGAGTTGCCAAGTGTTGTGCCCACGGCGGCTTCCAGCAGCCGCCCCGCTCTCACTCGGGAAGCTGCTCCTGCTAAATGGGGTCTGGTCATTCAGTCTCGCTTACTCCTTTTACAGAACTCGCTACCTTTTACAGAACTACGTAATTCGTCTGCCTTCCTGATGCCTACACCCATCAGATATTTGTAGACCCTAATCATGTTCACCTCCCCCTGCCAAGCTATTTGCATTGGAGTCCTTTAATCTTTCCCTATAAATTGGTCCCTCTAGTTTCTTAATAATTTCTGTAGCTCATACCCGATCTCCCTCCAATTTACCAGTATTGTTCCATTAATGAGGCACTCCGACACTAACATGGGGTGCGGGTGAGCTGTAGCTACATCAGAGACATAACAAATTATCTTAGTGGTGACCATCATCCAGAAGGAGTGGGAAACAATGGAAGCGAATCTTAATGACTAACTTGATTTGGATCCATCTCACGGTATTTGTAGTCCGTACATGCAGCTCTCTGCCATTCCCTCATTGTTGATTTGCTACTCAAATGTGTTTGCTTTAATAATGTGTATTTATCTTCTGAATCAGAAATGCAACAAGAGTTATTGAGTAGAGGAGCGTACAATTTGTGAACTCCTATGGGTACTGAAAGAGCTTCTGCAATGAATTACAGAGGAAACTTTCTCTGTCCATTCCTGCCAGTAGAATTCAATGGTGTAAATATTGGCAATTAATAAATGCAAAATCTGGGAGTAAGTTGAATCCCAGTGTGAATATCCTTGAGAAATTATTTCCATATAGCCAAAGCTTTTCCTTCTTGTATCTAAATACATACATGACTCACGTTGGTCTTAGAATGGCAAAGTCACCAGTGGATGTTCAGCCATTTGACACACGCAGCAAAGTAAAATGTCTTTTCGGGATGAAGAATTGAAGTGCAGGTATGCCAGGTGACTTTCCCAGAGCCAAGGCTGCAATGTGTGGCTAAACTGAGAACCGAAGCCCGTTCCCTTGACTCCTGGAGGCGTTATATCAAAGCATGCTGTCCCTCCGTTGGCAGTGTGTTGTTGTTAGCGGGGAAGTGGTACGCTTCAAAAGACGTTTGAGGTTCTCAAAGCATTGAAAATTTGATTTCAGCTTAGTAGAAAGAAAATCTTGCTCTTGCTTCATGACTTTTAAAGGCCAAATATTCTGTCAGCTTCTTGGAACATACAGATAAATTTTGCATGTATAGGAGTGCTTTCATGGCTATAATTTTTACTCTTAGCTTTACTATTAGAGTTAAGGCAATCTTAACGTTTTGGCTTGCTTGACAAAGCAGGCTCACCAGTCTGAGAAGACTGAGAAACACTGCCTTCATCCTTTCTACCTCTTTGTATTCTAAAACATTTAAATTAATTCTTTTGAATGCTAAATTGCCCTTTAGGAAATCTGTGTATTGTGGTTGGAGTGCCGCGTCACTATGCTGTGTCATGTGAAATCAATGCAATTTCTCCTGCAGTCCGAGTACGTACAGCATCAAGGTAATGCTGCACAGAACGGGCTGTTAGTCCAGGGCCGCCGAGTTGAAATGAGCTGAAGCGTCTTCCTTTTCCTACCGGAGCCAAAAGAAAGAGGCTATGGGATGCACCAGGGAGGTTGCAGGTTGGCTTCTTTCGGTGGTTTGGTTTGGGTATTGGTTTTTTGGTTTGGTTTTTTTTTTTGCTAGATGTGGCATAAGTGGCTAAATAATGAGGCATGCAGGGGACTTGTTCAGTTTCTAGGCATAAAATTTTAATTTAAAGCATTTGTATCACTTAATTCATACTCTCTTGCAAGTGCTTCCAGCCAAACCACAGACACACCTATGCAAAAGACGACTAGGACAGGACCCAGAGCTTTCACTCTGCCCACGTGATTGTCGGTTCTTTGCAGTTGGGGCTATTTTAACACTGGCAGCTCTGGGCTCACGATGCCATTGCAGAGATTGGTGTAATTTGCGGCAGCTTTCTGGAGGGTGTTGCACATCAAGTTTAAGAAGTGGCGGGGGGTGGATAATGGCAGCCAAGGTGTCTTGAGAATCTTTAGGGGTCTGAGACTCTGAAGATTTAGTGGTGCTTAGAAAAGGCTCAAAGGACGATATATATTAGTCACAAGCTTTCTATTAAATCATCAAGTCTTCTGGCTCACCCAGTCAAATCTTTTTTTCATAAACAATGTACTTTTAGTGCTCCATCTCTTGCCACTGTGAGCCAGTCAGAGTGAGGTCCCATGCTGCATTTTTGGCTTCCTTTTTCTGGGCCATCTGTTATTTTGGTGTATTGTTGAAAGGTTGGTGTTGCTGTTGCACATGTGAGAGTAAAACAGATAGACAGGGCATACTGTGTCAATACGAGATGCCAAAACATGGGCTGCATTTTAAATTAATTGTGGGTAGGTTGAAGCTAATGGTTTTTACAAGGTTTCTGGATTTGAGCAGAGTGTCAAAATGACAGCTAATGACTGCCTTGCTGGGCAGAGCTGGCTTCCGAGAGGCATTCAGGTATTGGAGCGCTCTCTTCCCTTTTAATCCTTTTCCTTCCATCCTCAGGTTGGTCCTGCATTTCTCATGGGGCTGAGCTTGCCTACCTCATGTTCTCATTCAGCGCCTTTAGCTGGTTACTTCTTACTACTTGTCCTATCATTTCTGGTTTGTGTGGTGGTTTGGCTTTTTTCCCTTTCTTTCCCCTCTCTAGTCATGGGATTTTGAGGTTCCTCAGTTCTGCAGGATGAAGTCAGATGCCCAGAACATCAGCGCTTTGGGAGGTCCAGGCTTACGTAGTATATTCTTACGTAGTGTGTATATTGGCCTTTCTACATAATTCACTGGGCTGGGTTTCTTTCAGTTGTTTTTCTGACTGGTTCCTCCTATCCCAGCAGGTCTGAACTCTGTTTTCACTGCTATCCCCCTTCCCTTTTCCCCAGTGATGTGGAAAACCTGACTTCTGGCCTGCTTAGCTTTCATTATCATTCACACTTTGTTCTTCTGTTTGCCTACTGAAAGGATTGATGATGGCATGTCAAAAGAGTAAGTGAGACAATGCATATTAAAAGCGCACTCATTTTTGTTACTGTTATATAAAAATGAGTACATATGTAGGGAGCATTGCATAGAGGTAGGCCTGTGGTGAGAACGGGTCGCTTTCTGATGCGGCAGGATACCCGTCTGGAATACGCAATGCAATTTCCAGATACCTGAATGTCCGGGGAATGCTGGAATTGAATCCACATTGTTAATAGACTGGAGACTAAAGTATATGTCTTCATGCCCCAGAGGATGCTGAGGAAAGATAATTTGTTGCCTGTTCGTGCTCCTGAGAGACTATCGGAGCAGAGGACTGATTTATTAGATGTATAATTTTTGAAGAGAAGCTTAGCAGTGTCTTGGAGAGAGACTTATTTTTTCCCTGTTTCCCCTCCCCACCCCCCAACATATACACATTAATGTTCACCTTGGAATCATGGCTGGGCCCCATATTGGATATCACAGTGCAAATAGTCATCCTTGTCATACGTACATACTGAGAATTATTAACGGAAACCCGGAGTAGCTGAGGTTGGAAAGCATCTCCTCGTTCAAACCATGCTCAGCTAGAGCAGGTTCCTCAGGATCACGTCCAGTCGGGTTTTGGGGAGCTCCAAGGATGAAGAGTTCACAACCTCTTTACACAGACTTTTCCAGCATTTAATCATCTTTAGAGTAAAAAGTTTGTGTGTGTTTTTTTTTTTTAATGGTTAAATGAAACATCCAAGGCCAGGCTGGACGGGGCTCTGAGCAACCTGCTCTGGTTGGGGGTGTCCCTGCTCGCTGCAGGGGGTTGGACTGGATGGGCTCTGAAGGTCCCTTCCAGCCCAAACCTCCTGTGATTCTGTACTGTATTTCAATTTGTGCCGGCTGCCTCTTGTCCTTTCACTGGATACTGCGGAGTCTGGCTCCGTCATCTTTACTCCTATCACGTATTTATGTACATGGATAAGATCCCCCTGAGCCTCCTCTTCTCTAGGCTGAACAGTCCCAGCTCTCTCAGCTTTTCCTTGTCAGTCTTTTTTTTTTCTCCTTTTACTTTTTTTCCTCCTCCTTTCTTTCTGCTGGAGAGCTCAGCGCTGGGCACAGCACTCCAGACATGTCTCGCCAGCGTTGAGCATAGGGCAATAACCATGTCCCTTAACCTGCTGGCAATTGTCTTCCTAACGCAGCCCAGGGTGCTGCTGGCCTCCTTTGTCGCGAGGGTACATCGCTGGCCCATGGTCAATTTGCTGCCTGCTGACGGGACCGCCTAGGGGTCCATTTGTGTAAAGCTGCTTTCCAGCCAGTCGACCCCCAGATCGCCATGGTGCATGGGGTTATTCCTCCTCAGGCGCAGGACTTTCCGTCTTCTGTTGTCGAACTTGATGCGGTTCTCACTGACCAATTTCTTCAGCCTGCCAGGGTCCCTCTGAATGGCAGCATGATGGTCTCATGTGTCAGCTGCTCCCCCCGGTTTGCCATCTGCAAACTTGCTGAGGGTGCATTCTGTCCTGGCATCCCGGTCATTAACGAAGAGGTTAGTACTGGTGCCAGTATCGACCTCTGAGGTTACGCTGTCAGTGGCTGGTCTCCAGCTGGACTTCAAGCGCTGATCACAACCCTTTCAGCCTGGCAGTTGGGCCAGATTTCAGTCTGCCTCACTGTCAGTTTATCTAGCCCTTCTTCCGTTTGTCTGTGGGGACGTTATGGCACGCAGTGTCAGAAGCATTGCAAAAGTCAAGAAGCAAAATCCACTGCTCTTTCCGCATTCACTGCGCTAGCCAGCTTGCTGTAGAAGGCTTCCAGCTTGGTTAAACATAATTTCAATACCTTATTGTATATCAACTTATAATAATATCCTATTTTTGATATCTTATTTCAATGTCTTATTGTGAACATATGCATTATTTTGAAGATTATCATACAAAAAAAAAGAATCTCAGTAACACCAGGAATTACAACTGGAACACTAACTGTCTAGACTTCCAAACTCAGGTTTTAGTTCTGATGTAACGGATGGCTCAGGTTACCATCTGTATATAAACATAGTAAGTCTTATGGATATAGCAAGGTTTAAACCCTTGGTGTTTTCTTTCTCAGCTGAACAGAATGCAAGATAACTGTGAAGTATTATTTTTTCTCCCTTTTCAGCAGTTTTTAGGATGTGTTTTTTCCTGCTAAAATATAGGAACTGCAAGAAAGGATGGTGTATGTTTAGTATTTGGTGTGAGTTGTAGATATTGGCTGTCTGTCTCTTTATTATTGCTAATCAGAGCCGCATGGCTAAATTCCCCATAAGTCACAATGAATATTTACCCTGGAATTCATCATTGTCCTAAGTGAATTTAAGGCTGCGGTCTCTTGCCAATAGGACATGTTTCGAGAGACATCTGTTTATCCTCAGAGTCTGGACAGTAGAAAAAAGAGCCAAGGGAACTGTTCTAAGCTTTCCTGCGGATGCTGTATGTAAGCTAGACCCTTTTTTAAGGTCTTCTCTCAGTTGCTGTCACTGGTGCAACTTCACCACCGGTAGCAGAGGTGTAGGGACACCAGCACAGCTTACAGCCGCTGCCTCTCAAGCTTTAGCCACTTCAGGGCTAGGTATCTCTGCTGGTCAAATGCTGCTGGCCTGACCTCTAGTGCTGCTAGCACTGCTGGCTCCAAACAGAGCTGCACAGATGTGAAACAGTGTTCAAAACTGTCAGGGTGTAGCGTAGACAAAGTCAGGCTGTCTCAAGCAGAGCTGGACAATGATGCGAAAAGTTTGGGGTTTTTTAAGTTCTTTTTCAATTTTTTAAACAAATTAATTTCTATTGTGTTCAGGCCCCTTCAGTGATAACTGTGTGCATGCTTTGTTTTTATTGAAACAGCAGTAGTAGTATATTTGGAAGCATTTTAAATCTGGAAAAAATGAATTTTTTAGTATCTCTCCAATTGCTTATGCTTGTCTGGTTATGACCGAAAAGCAAACTGAATGCCAGGGAGATCCACCTTGTTCCGAGTATTCAACACTTGCGGTAGGCAACTTGCAACAATGACACTACAAATAATTTTGAGCCTTTAATGTTTATGGAAATAATATTCTGTTCAGTATGCTCATAACACTTTACAAACAGGGAAATGTTCTAATGTATTCATTTTAAGCCAATTTTCCATACTCTGGTTTCACGTCTTGCCTGATGAGGCTGCATTTGGGATGTGAGAACGAGCTAATTCTCCCTGGCCTGTTCAGTGCGCCATGCCTCCCATGGGGTGACATAAGGGTAGTAGGGGTGAGGCCCACAGCGTGCTGGCTGTACTGCAACCCCAGGAATTGCATCTACCTGAATCCCCCCCGAAACTCCTGTTGTGTGCGCCGTGCTCTTCTCTTCCCTGTCCCGGTTGTGGTGGACTAATGTCCTGCAATATGGAATGGGTGCTGTGTTCAAACACTGTCATGGGGACATTATCACTACACATGGCTTTCATAGTCAGGGAACTGCATCTTGGGACCCACTCTGATGAGAGGAGTTTCATATGGAAGATTATGATGAGAGAATGTAGTTATTTTGCATTGAAACCACTAAACCCCTCGGTTTTTAAAGACCGAGGGACAGTAGACAGCTAGGACAGGTC
Organism: Anhinga rufa; assembly: GCA_013400875.1. Classification (NCBI taxonomy): domain Eukaryota; kingdom Metazoa; phylum Chordata; class Aves; order Suliformes; family Anhingidae; genus Anhinga; species Anhinga rufa. The sequence goes on from VZTV01067517.1 coordinate 66,163, forward strand.
AATTCATTCTGGAGATCTAGGGGGAGATTCTTGCTTCAGTAATATTGATAATAGTTGATGACCTCAGCGGAGGTAAGGCGGTATCCGCCGTTGTCATTGAGTGCGGATGTGCTCACACGTATCTGTATGAGGGATACGCTTACAGGAAGAGGGTGTTAGATAAATAACCACATAAGGTAGAGTTCTGCTGTCATCGTCGTTTAAAAGAAAAGTGATGTATAGAAAATAACGAATGCCTATTGCAGGAAGCTTTTCCGACCCTTTCCCGTGCTTGGAATGTTTCCTAAATGGAGCTCCTATTTCTTTTACCCTGCAAAGCCTGTCTCAAAGTATTAGGTCTTGCTTACTTCTTGCTCTCTCTTTTCTTTTCTTTCATCTACCCCCACACCAACATATTATTTATCCTTTTGAAGGATCCATGAAAAGGATACATCCGTGCCCATTTATTCTGCCTTGCAGGAAAAAGCAATGAATGCATAAATGATGTTACTCTACATCTAGGCGCTGTAAAGAATGGGAAAACGGCTTTTAAAGCGAGTGCACTGGAACTAAAAATGAAATTAGCCAAAGGTGTAAAGTCTTAATTCAAACCTGAGCTTAGGCATTTAATGTTCACTGGGGAGGTTCTTTTCCTGGGATGTGCGCTGACAGGGTTGAAAGCTCAAATGGAGCAAAGCGAGTGTGCCCCATGCACCCAGGACAAGCAGGATGGCGATGACTTTGCCCACCTACAGCAAAGGGTTGGGCCAGCAGGCTTGGAGAATCACATTGCTGTTTTCACTAGTGCAAAGTTAAAGAGGGAGCCTGTGTAAAAACACTCTTCTCATAAAACACGCACAGTGAACGAGTCAGGAAGAGGGGTTTGTGTGCCTTTTCTTCCATGTGTCATACGAAAGTAGTGGAAGTAGTCTTTCAGGTTTTCTTTACATAATTTTAAAAAGAAAGAGATATTTGGGCAGGTCGAGAAGGAGGGAGCAGACTCCTGTTTTTTGACTGAGTAGGAAAGTCTATCTGCTGGCCAGATCAGTGATAGGTGAAAATGTCGTGACTATAATTTCAGTGGCATTAGAGGGTAAAGCCTCGCAAAGGAGAGGAAAAGATTTGTTTGAATAAAGAACCGTGTCAAATAATCGTTGTACATCCCTGTAACTCTGAGGCTGAACACATGTTCTAGACAACCGGTGTCCAGTAAACATTCACCCATCTCCCGAGTGCCGAAGCAGCTCCTAAGGATCTGTGGTGTGCATCTGGGCTCCTTAAGAGGGCCACCAGGAAGAGTGGTGAAGCATTCCCCAGAAGATTAGGTCCTAGGCTGTTGCTGATATTTAAAGGCAAAAGTAAAATTCCTCTGATCTATGAAACTCTCAGGGCTTCACTCCGAAGCATGCAAAGCATGGAAGCACGAAGACAGGCTTTTTGCAGGTCACCTTGGGGAAAAAAAAAAGGAGGAGAACTCGATGCAGACAAGGAATGGGAAGGCAGTTTCAAAGCCTAGCGATGTATCCCGAAGAGCAGATTGTCATTTTAAGCAGCCTCGTGCCAACCTTGTTTGGGCACCTACTATTTTGTCTTAATCCCAGCATTTTAATTCTTTCTCATAAGCAGTATCTTGGATGTGAACTTTGAACGTGTTTTGCCTGATTACTGTAGGACAGGTGTACAGATAGGGTTGAATAAATGCCGTGAAAATGTTGTAGTCACAAAATGGCTATAGATGTCCTAATTCCAGACACTCAGCATTATATATTAGACAGCAGCTCTGCTCAAACAGTAAAAGAACACGTCACTATATATCCCCGTCAGATTAAAAAACTAATTTGAAAAGATTAATGTATTCCATTCCTGTTAGCCTGAATCAGATACCGCTGTGCCTACAGCAGCACTGCCTCCTGATTATTGAATTTTTATGGCCTTGTAATTAATTGCAGATTCCCTGTTTTGTTCTATTTCTTTTTCTCTGACATTTTAATTTCAACAAAAAGCAGCGGTCTCCATGCAGCCTCTCTCAGGAGATCCTAATGGCCTATAAAACAAAATGACTTATAGATATGGCACCCACTTCAGTTGGCTAGCGATTGTTCGAAACCTTGCTGATCACGCGGAATTTAATTTTTTCCCTTCCTCTACTGTACTTATTTCTTGTCTATTAAATTGCAGCTCCAGTGTCCTGACTAACAAATGGATGTAACAAAGTGCCACCCTTCCGTAATACATTACTGTTGCCACATGCAAATTTTTTCTTTAAAAATTGCAGTTCATTTTATCTAATTATAAGTGAATAAATGACTCTTGCACATGAATAGAATATTGTCCTTGACTCTGCATGTGAGAATTTTATGTTCTGGTAAATCACTTGGATTTATTATAAATTTAAAGAATCAAATGTGGTTTAGATTCATTTTGCATTTCCTCCCTCCTCCTCCTCCTCCTCCCCAAAATACTGGAATGTGCAAAAATGATTTATTTCTGTGCTGTAGAAAGGCATGTTAGCATGACTCACCATCTCCCAGTGAAACTCCTGGAGTTACTGAAGGCTAGGAGTAGTGAGTTATTGTTATTTATATTACAGTAGTGCCTTGAGATCAGAGCCCCATTTTTCTGGGCACTGTACCAACACGTAATAAAAGAGCATCTTTGCCCAAAAGAGTTTATAATCAAATGAAAGCATCCTCCAAGGGAGGGCTGGGGGGTGGGTCGTATCTGGGAAGGGAGGAAAAGGCGGTGGGGGTTGGCAGTGCCGGCGCATCGCGTCGGAGGGCGATGGGCCGTGCTGGGGAGGCTCTGCCCTGGGAAAGGGCAGCCTGCATGGGGAGCAGGGGTAGCGAGAGCCCGGGGTTGCTGGTGCGTGTCCCAGCGGCGGTGTCGCAGGCCACTGGGAGCGTGACCTCTGCTGCCCGCTCTGCCTGCACCTTCCCTGGGTGAAGCTGGGTCGGTGGATCTTCATTATCCAGCCTCTGGGCTACCTGAGCTGTCGTTTCACCAGCCTATTCCTTCAGCGTGCTCCTGGGCAGCGTCCCCTCTCTGCTGTGAAGCAGTTGTCAAAGCGAAGCGGGCGTGAGGAGGGCTGTCCGAGAGCTGCTGCTGAAGGGCTACTTGCATTAACTGGCTTCAAAGCCGAAGCATTTGTAACCTAACCATGGCAGCGCCAAGCTTGGCACTTGGTGCGAAACCTGCCTACGAACCGGAGTCAGTTAGCCCCTGTGCTGCTAAAGCAAGTCTGTTCTTAGGTGAGTTTAAGCCTAGCTTTCCACAGACGTACCTGTCTTGTAGCATTGCCTGGGAGTCCCACTCTGCTCCAGGGGAAAGGCTCGTGTCTCCGCGCGAAGCATGTAGCCTTCTTCCCAGGCTTGGAAACTAGCGGCAAAGAAACGTGTGGGCAACTGAGGCAGAGTGACAAGAAGTCACTGATCTAATTCGGCATGTATTGTCTTTTAAGCGCGTGCTTATCTAAACGGTGGCACTTAGGGGGAGAGTCGATACTGACTGTACGCTCCCAGTGTTGCCACACGAGAAGTCCCTAGATCATACAACAATAAAAATGATGGTTTTGCTGGATTGGAGCCTTGCTTGCTGCTTCTTTCAGCTTCCTAACTGAAATGCAGGCAGTAATCTTTTCATAGCTATTGCAGAACTACAGAGAGAATTCCTAACAGGGCTGGCAATTGTCTGTATTTCTAAGAGGAGTTATCTATGTCTTCCATCATCTCTTCTCTCTCATGGATGTGTGTAAGACCAAGCAGACAAAAAACCACCAACCACTACTCCCTTCCCAAATTTACAAAAGAATAAGACAAAAGCGGCCTTTGTAAATGTTAGCGTGACCTTTGCACCTCTGCTGTGCTCACTTTTCATGAGATATCTGTGCAAAAGCTATCCTGTCTGTTCATCTTGCTGAAAAGGACTTCCCCTTCCTTCTCTCTCTGATCCTAACCGAACCAATCTGGCCTGGCATCCTTCACCTGGGGTGTCCCGTCCAGTTTGTTTAGACGTTTGAGTGGCGGCAGGAGCCTCGGTTGTCCCATTCCGCGGATTCCTGGGTGGGGTGTTGAACAACGTGCTACGGTCTTGACATGTATTAGAAAGATACGTTCAAGAGGTCGCCTGATCCGCCTCAGCAAGCACCCGGAGAAGCAGTTCCGTTTTAAATTTCATTGCTTGACCTAGGTTAGTACCTAGTCCAAAGAAGTGCTCGCTTGCTCGGGGGGGGAGGAGGAAAGAAGCTATTTCCACGGCATGCTTGAACGGGCTCTAGCTAGGAAACGCTGGATAACGCATTTGTACCCACTGGAATCTCCCTACCGTCTGCTGACAGTTACCTGTCCTCTTTCAGCCTGGGCAGGACAGCACTCCTGAATGGAAGCTGGGCAGCTTTTTTTTCAAGCTGACACATTCAAGGGTTAAAACCTGCTCTGGTGAACCTATGAAGCTGATTTTCCTGTGTGACCTCTATTGTCTTTTTCTGCTCATGACTGATTCATTGTAGGAGGTTTTAGTGCTTGAATATTCCTAGCAGAACTTGATAGCGTGGTATGGCCTTACAGTAGTCTAGAGGAGACATCTTAGCAGCTCGTTTCTTCATGGCACTGAGGTGTTTTCCAGGAGACTCTAAGCTGATTCCACTCTGTTTCTGATACCCTGGGTGACTCTGGTCTGGTGTCTTGTTTGATCAGTCTCTAAAACGAAAACTTGGCACCATCGTTCCCGCCTATCTTCGTGTTTCTTTTCTGGGGGTCAAAACCTCTTGTATGGTTTCCCGTGGCCAGGCAGCAGAGAGAGGACATCGCTAGTGGCTGCACATGTGTGGGACTCCGTTCATTTGCCTGCTGAAATTGTTTGCAGAGCTGGTTCTGCAACAGCTGAGTGAGGAACCACCCGGTCCAAGAGGAGAAACAGTACCGTGTGAACGTGGACTGCCACTTAAGCTGCATCAGACGCATTATTTTTATTTTTTTTCTAATTTTCTAATGCAAAAGAAACACCTAAAATACTCAGTTGTGAACTTGTAGGTGTTCTTTTTCTGTGTTGAAATAAAAAAAAAAATCAGAAGATAGCTCGCCCGGACCTGGATGCCAAGCTCAATTCAGTAGCTTAAATGAGGTACTCCTGTATTTATGTACTGCCTACCAGCCAGAGGTATAGAAATATTGTGATTACGTTTGCTTCTAGCTGTTTAGATTTTAAGAAACGCTTTATCTTCTGTTGTCACTTTATCAAGCTTTGGTTCTGCTGTTTGGTGCTAGGAATGTGTGTAGAGGAAAAAAAAAGAAAGATAATAGCATCTGCAGAAAAAGAAAGATGCAGGGGTAGGCTGGTGGATTGGGAACTCCCTGACCGGGGCTGCATGAGATGTTGCCAGAAGGCCTTAAGCAGGTATGTGCTGCAAAACTGAGCAGATGAAAAATGTTTCTGGATCTATAAAGCTTTCATCCCACAGTGCACTTAAACATCAGTTATTTATTTGTGCAGTTTGCAGCAGAAGTTTTAGCGTGCTGTACTGTATTTAACAAGACCAGAACTGGTATCTAAAGGACTGCATCACGTGGAGGAAAGTATAACCAGCAATTGTGTTTGTGACTGGAGAAACGGCAAACCTGGGTTCTAGCTTTGATTCCTTCAGAACTGGCTCTGTTGGAAAAGGGATTTTCCAGACTATCTAAGGGAATTTTGAGTTCTTCTGATTTATCTCTGGTTTTCTCAGATTCTTTGATTTGTGCAGAAGTTCGATACGTCTATGTAGTGGAAATAACAAGACGAGTTCTGGTTAGGAAGTACTTTGGTGTTCTTTGATTTGGTTCTTTTTTTCCACCCACCCAGAGTGGTTTCTTTTTACTTTTCTCTTTAAAAGTTTTAAAAAAAAATATCTAAACCCCATCATTTTCATGTGGGATTTTGTGTATTTTTTCAGTTTCAAATAGCTTAGTGAATCTTTGCTTATGAAAGCAAGAAATCCCAGTGCTGTTTCTGCATTAAAGGTAATGGTGGAATTAAGTTCAGGTGTGACAAATCAAAGGCTAAGAAGTGCTAGGAGAGCGAGCAGCGTGGGCAGAATGAATTTTCGCAACTTGCTTAGTTGTTGATACCGAAATGTCTCCTTTAACCTCAGCAGCTTTGGATTAGGTGTTCTGACAACATGTGCGTTCTGGTGGTTTTGTCACAGAGTGCGACCTCTCCTGTAGGATGCCCTAAATGCTTTTTTATCCTGAAAAACAGAGATGTGGAAGCCTTTAGAAGAAGTTTCAGTATGAATTTATGAGAGCAGGGTGTGTTTCATCCACAAGAGACAGCCAGAAAGGAGAGGCAGGAATAGCTGTAGGAGAGGTTTTGATGTGGATTCTTAGCTGGTCTGAAAGCTATAACCCTACCTGAGTCATTAAAACCGTGGATCTGCTCTGGACGCGAAACAGAAACCACAGTGGGTGGCGCGTCGAAGGACTAGGCCATGTAAAAAGGAACAGGGCAGTGGCTGTGAAGAGGACAGAGGACTCTGACCTTCCACCCTTGGATGGATTTTAAGGAAAAATTGAAGTTGCTATAAAAAAAGACTGGGAAAGTATTTTTGAAATATTTTCTTCCAAATGCTGTAACTGAAGGACGTAAATTCTAATCAGTTAACTTACGAAGAGTGAGTTTGTAATTACTGGTAATAAACACGCGTGTTGCCTAGGTTCTTTCCGAGCAGGACTTGGTTATGCATAGTGGAGATGAGCTGTGGAGTTAGGAACGGTATTTCAATTTACATGTGCTAGAGTTTTTAGAGATTTTTTAAAGCTTGAGCAAGTGTTTCTTTCCTTAGAGCAAATTATGCTGTCACTTTGATCCATGCAAAGCTAAAATAATAACTTTCAACTCATGGCTGTTACCTTGGTGTAAGCGAAAGCAAAATCGGGTCCTCCTTGCAAGAGCAGTTCTTGGTTTTCTGCTAACTTGACCTGCCTTTGCATCGTGTTTTCTACATATGGATAGTTTAAACTGGTTTTAGTTTATGGCGGGGGTTAATGAATTTGGAAAAGGCTGAATTTACTTAATTTGAGTGTGTTGCCATAACACTTTATATAGAGCCTTTCATCTGACTGATTTTATTTCAGTGTAAATTCTGGATGGTGTTATTTTTCCTAGTGTAAAGGGTACGCAAATAAATTTCAAAAGATAAATGAGCCTTTGCACTCCAATATAATTTCTCTACAATCCTATGTCTTATTTATACATTCGGAAAATAGACAAAATGGTGATGTTTTGGCTCGCAGAGCCTTCAGAGTGTATAAATAACATGTATTATTGCATATAAATTATATTGGAGTGCAGTTGCTCATTCATCTTTTGAAATTTATCTGCATAGTTTAGCGTTTCCATCCACAAATGCTTGAAACCAATCTGGCACCTGCAGGAAGTGATACGTCTCCATGCCAAAAAACGGTGCTAAGGGAAATGTCGCTCAAGGAGTCGACTGTAATATATACTCTGTTTGCCACCACGCCCACAGATACGCATTTGTCTGGTCAAAGGGACTGAATTGTTGGTGCTCTGGCTATTACGATGTACCGACCTTCCCAGGTTTCCAGGTCCAGAGCTGGTGACTTCTACCAACACCTTAGCAGCTAAAGCCACATAAATTAGACCCTGTGCGGCCAGTTAGGCGCAAGCGTGCTTTCTCGGTATTGTATTCTTCTCCTTTTGCTAATTCTCAGTAAAGAATTTTATTATTTGCATCACAAGCTCCTGCAGACTAACTGAAGTCCTGAGGCCAGGTTCACTCCAGCAGCAGGTGCACGAGGTTAAAAATTACCTGTGCATCTGAAATAAAACATATTAATGTACGTCTTTTAGAAATACAGCCAAGGAGGGCTGCAGGATGGGTGGAGAGAGTGTACAGGGGTAGGGGTTTTGGAAAGCGTCTTTCGCAAGGGATTAGAGAAATAGGAGGACCGAATCTGGAGATAAGCTTCTGTGCAAGGTGAGAAGTTGAGAGATGAGGGAGAAACCAGACGCGCTGCAGGGGCATTGCAGCAGGCTGCTTTATTGCTTGGGTAGAGGCAGGATACGATATGCCTCTTCCTTCTCTCTTCTTCAGCTCTCTGCCCTACTTACCCCCTTCCGTCCATCAGAATGCCTTCAGGCAGAATATGCCAGAATCCTTCCTACTCCCAGGTGGCCGCTGGCGTGCAAATCTGTGAACGGTCCTTGGGCAGCCTCTGCCACGTGGGTGTTGCTCAGGTTTGTTGAGCCTCTCTCCCAACAGGAGCTGGAAACCCGCAAAACGCTCGGAGTTAACGCTGCTGTCTTGTGGCCGCTTTGCCTTGCCGGAACGCAGGAAGCGTGGGGTGGGCACGAATGCTGCGCGCCGGAGGGCTGTGTGGCCCTGCCGTAGGCAACGCCAGCGTGGGCAGCCCAGCAGGCAGCGGGCTCTGTCCTGTGGATGGTGTGGAGCTCCTGGTACACACAAACCGCAGGAGAGGCCAATTCTGGCCTTACCAGAATAGGTGGAGCGCAGATATCGGGAGATCCCTGCAGGTAACAGAAGGGAAAATTCACAGCTAGTCAGAGCAGTGGGTTCGTACCTCCTGCTCTCCGCTTAAGCACTCCTGTAGCCATGCACCCTACACAGGCTGCCTAGGAATCACGTTCTGCACCCGCTGAGGTCTTACGTTGGACCTGCTTGAAACGTATTGCCTCTCGGAGCTCCTCACACTGCTTGTGGCTTCAGGCTGTGGTGCAGCTGCCTTTATTTCGTGAGTAGAGAAAAGCTCAAGGTGGTTGAGGGTGAGGCTCCTTTGGGAATCCCACGAGGCAGCTAAATGCTCTTAAAAATGGGCCCACAGCGTGTAAACGATGTGGGACAGAACTTGGGGTCTTTGCTTCCAGTCTTAGCGTTTTCCAACCCCTAGAAAATACTGCATCTCGATGTCTTTTATTTTCACCGTCACATTCCAACGATACCAGTTATCCAACACCCCCCCTCCAGCCCCACCCTCGGTAGAACAATGAAATTGCTCAGGAAACACACCTCCCCGAGTAAACCCTGTGGACTGTGAATGTTCTATCTTGTTTTTAAATACTGTAAATGCAGATGTGAGAGAGTTTTATTGATTCTTACTCCCTCCCCAGTACACTGCTCTATTAATAACAAATGCAACAATATGTTATAAATACTCAGTACGCCGATGCGTTAGCATAAAAACAGCAATAAATTCCCATACTTTGCATAAAAGTGAAAATCTCTAATAGTGCTCTCTGCAATTTGCCCACACTAAGAGCAATCAAGCACCGTACATAAGGTAAAGGTGCTGCTGCGAGTAGCCAGAGCAGAGAGGATAATTTCATTTTGTTTTCAGAGGGGCTGATCTTTTGAAGAGGTCCCTAATGAGATTCTCCTTAGCTCAGAGTAACCTAAAAAACCTGCTACGGTTCAGCACTGCGCCTTGTGTGTAACGGTGGGGTTCAGAGTAGGAACCAGTAGTTATGACGATGTTAATAGGTTTATGCTTTCTCCATCTTATGTTAAGATCTGGGACTTATCCTATAGCCACATAATGAAATGTCTTAAAAAAAGCAGACAGATGAAGTTGCACCAAACATGAGACTGACTTGTTTCAAATACGGATGAAATGTTCAGTTTAATGCTGTAATTTCTGTAAGTGCCTGGTTTTGGACAGTTAAATACACTGCCATGTAACGATGCAATGGCAGACGGGTTTGGAGGTTTTGCGTTCGTTTGTCTGTTCATCTGGCCCATCACGTCATTCACCTTTCCCAGCGTGGACCGCTCAGCTCTCCAAACCTCCCCATGTTCAGCTCCGAGGCCTTTGGTGCGCCTGGGCGTTACGCCGCTCACGTCTGCGCTACAGCAGCTCAGCCTCCGCGCGCGCAGCGGGTTCATCCAGCGCGCAGGCAGGGCGAGAGCCGAGCCAGCCCAACACAACGCCTGCCTCTTCCAGCGCCTCGGACGTTCCCCGGCCCTCCTGGTGTCTCGCTCCCTGGGACGCCCGCCGGCAGGGCGGTCGGTGAGCAGCAACTCCAGCCTCTTACCGCGGCTGCCCTGGTGTTTCTGGAGTACCTCCTCCCGAAGCCGCTGTTCCAAGGTGTGTGTTAGCTTTGTAACATGGCCAGTTGGCTGCCATCAGCACACCCTTTCTGGGTTTGTTGGCATATAAAAGGATCCTGGCTTTATGCTGGCGACCCCGAGAGATGGCCTGTTACAGAAGTAGAGAATATTGGTACGTGCCAGGTGTTTGAATTCGGACTTATTGTTTAACTTCTCTGCAGTAGGTGGCATGGGGATGATGGTAGTGTTAGAGATTGGTGGCCTAACATCTGGTGTGCTTAGTTCGTTTACTCTGAATTTATCCCTCTCAGTGGCGCGCCCGTGCATTCTCTGCCCAGACGCGGCCTCACCACGGCGAAGTTTTGGAGCCTTTGGTGTTCTTTACAGATAGATTAACACCCTTTTCCGTTCTTTAGGTTAACTTCCTTTTTAGAGGAAATCCAAAGCCGCCGTTGATTAAAGGCGGCATAAGTAGACGGCAGTGTTATACCTTCAAACCCGGCCGCGCTGCTGCTGTTGCTGTGGTACCCGAACGCGCTGGAGAGAGGCATGGCCCAGTTCTGCTGTTACTGGTCAGGGTGCTGCACTGATGGAGCACTTTTAATACAAAACTGGAAGCAGACCCTTTCTGAGACCCTCTGGGTAGGATTCTGATAGAAGAGGCAAAGAAGCAGTTTGCTGCGCTTTCTGGGCTTACCGAACAAGTGGAACAGACAGACTTGAGAGCTGTGTGTTAACCACCGAGAAGCCGTACCACATGAGTCGAGGAGGGGCTTTGTTACTACTTTGCTGGCAATAGCACTCTATGTACTTGAAGTTACATGAGTGGAAAACTCATTCCCACGGGGAAGAAATGTGCTCTAAACTATAGCGTGTACCTGAATTGCTCTTGTATAAAAATGCTGCAATAGGGTTACAGGAGCTAAAGATCCCCTGTGTCAGGAATGAAACCCAAGAGGAAATGTATAAACACAAATAATTCCAGCTGTAAGCATACTATTTAAATGGAAATCCAGGTTTGGTTTTATTTTGCGTCTTACTGGCCACAATTACTGCTACTGTAGTTTCTACAGCTCAGACAGGATGTTTTTAGTATGATATAAATTAGTTGTTAGTAGAAGGCTCTTAAAGCACCATACAGTTTTCTTTTCTTTTTGATTAAGTATTTTAATGTAGAAGTAGATTGATTCGTAATTCTGTTAAGCCAATCTCTTTAGGACAAGTGTTACTGAAAGCAGCCTTTGACTCAAGCCGTTTCTGGTGATGCGTGAATGAGAAAGCACGCAGCTCAAGCTGGCACTATTACACGTAATTTTTAGGAGATACCGTAGCAGAGGTGCAGATATAAACAGACAGTATTTCGGAAGCATTTCTGGATACACTTGATGTATACCAGCGATGTTTGGTACGGCACCGTGCCGAGATGTTCATGGATACCTTCGTTTTGAGAGTTAACGCCCCTCTTCTCGTAAGTCAGCATCCCCACCTAATCAAGCTTTTCAAAAGAGACTCCTAAATCTGAGTCCTTAGAAGCCAGCTAGGGATACCATAAACGTAATCTTTTACTGCAGGCGCGATGAGACTGCTGAAAGTAGTCTGTTTCACCGCCGGCTTTCTAGGAACTGCTTACCTTTTCGACCGATAAAATGTGTGCAAATGGATCTCTAGTCAAAATGAGCGTGTTACAGAACAAAAGGTGAACCTGAAGTTTTGCATGTTGGGAAGACTGAAGTATGAGAGAGCAAAACTCACCAGTGACACGGTAACGTTTTTGTTGGGTGGATGTGGTTTGGGTTTTTTTTTGTGTTTTTCGGTGGGTTTTTGTGGGTTTTTTTTTGGTTTGTTAGTTGATAACACATTCAAAAAAGCAAACCAATCTAATATGGGTGATAGCTAAGGTCATGCCTCCTCCCTACTTCTAAGTATCAGCTGCATTTGTAGGTTTGCCGATGGACAGAAAAAGGGAAACCAGGTGTGAAATGACTAAAGGCATTGATTTGCGTTTGTGAAATGTTGGCTACCCATAAGTAATTTCGGCATACGTGAATGCAAATACGAGTGTTTGCAGAGGAGGTAAAAATGTTTTAGACAGTAGCTGAAAATGCAGTTGCGTCCTCCTTTTGCCTTCCCAGACCCTCCTGGGTTTAGGTTGGGTGGGTTGTTCTGGTTTTTGGTGGTGGCCGTGGTGCGTGTGTCGTTGTCCCGACTTAACCACTGTGTGAATGCCCGACTTGCTGCCTTGTGTTGTGCACCACTTGGCTCTCCCAGGAAGGCCGCGGTGCATCTTTTCCATTGACCTACTTGAATGCAGGTAGGGGTAGCAGGCTTGTATCCCAGGTCCATCCCACATGCAATCCCGGCAGGAGAAGAGAGCGCTATATGCCACTGTGTAAAGTAGTGGTGTGATCTTCTTCATGCCCAGACTGGCCCAACTGGCATTGGTGGTCCTGTCCTCCAACGGCATGGGGATAGAACTTGGCCTGTGTATCTGTTCTTCACCCTGATAGAGACGTAGGAGATAAGCTGCCTTTTCAGTGTTGAAAGAGGTTGCCTAGCAAGATTTTGTTGAAAAAGTAATTGTGTAATTATTACCAAAACGTGAGGGGAAGTTGGATCCCTTGGGTATCGTCAGAGGTGGGAGACATCTGGGTCTCCATGTGCCATTGATGGGGTCATACCTCGCTGCTAACATTAGGAAGTCTGTCTCCTCTTTTCTCTTCTCTTTACCTCCTAAGTTTTTGTCATCTGTCTCTGGTAACTTGTCTTTTATACCTCATGAGAGAGGAAATATTTCTTTTTGCCTCCTAGTATTTCAAACCGTGGAAGAGAAAGTGGCTCTCTGTCACACTGACTGGGCAGTCTCTCACCTCTAGGTTTATCACATACGGTTTTTTCAGTTCAGTAGTCTTTGATTCTGTATCTGGGCAGAATCAGCATTCATTTTGCACTTCTGAATGAGGTGAGATAGTCTTTGGGTACGGCAGCTCAGTCAAGGGAGCTGTAGCGAATGGCCTGGATTATCAGTCTCTTTAATTTGTTCCTCTCTACCTGTTAGTGTGTGTTGGTGATAGTTGCTGGTGACTGACAGGCTAGCATCCATGGCTATCCAGTCTGATATTAAGCATCCAGGAAAAGCAATATGAAATGTATATTTTGCCTTGCTTTCTCTAACTCAAATATCACTGCAAAATGTGGACTGCTGTAACGTTTAGACTATCGGATAACCTACCCGTTGCAATTTTAAAGCCCTCCGGGTAAGTCAAAGAAATAGCAATGGAAGAAATTGAAGCCCAGCAATAATATGTGACAATGGTTAGAATGACTTCGCAATATAAATACTTTCCTCTTTTAAGGACCCATAAATTGCATCACGATAATGACTGTGTAGTCTCCTAACTTGTCTTTTGCACAGTTCAGATTGAAGGCCACAAAAAAAAAGCAGCACAGGATTAAAGCCAAAATACTTTAAAAAAAAAAAAATTATCCTTCTCAAATTTGCCTGAGTCTATATTCTATTAATTTAACTATCCTAAAATGTTTTGTGATATGCACCATGCTTCTAAACTGTGTAAAGGGAGATGCTCCCCCAGGCTTTCATGGAAATGATGTTTATGCTACACGCTCCTGTTTTCTTCTCATTCCCTTAAGCAGAAAGGTCCTCACTGGTACATTTTGACTGGCAAAAATGTATACATCATTTAAGTCATTACAGGTCGACTGCTCATTTGTTACAATAAACTATATCATCCTCGCTAGGAGGCCAAAGAGAGCCTGTAGCCATGAATATACATCTTCCTAGGGTAACTCAATTCAAAGCAGCAGCATGCCACGGTAAAGTATTACTTAATTTATACTGCTAATGTTTAACATTGATTCTGTGTGGGAAAATAAAGCCCAACGCGTTTTGAGAACCTACATCATTAAGGTTTAATAATTTAGACCTAGTTAATGTGATAATGAATTTACTGACAACTAAAGTGCAGTTTCAGTACTTACATTTCTAGAAATACTGACTCTGAAACTAGGTTTTGTAGGCAGAAAATGTATATTATAGGATTGTTTCTGTAATTTACCCGTCCTCACCCTCTTAAACCACAGTGAAAAATATATCTTTAGGTATGTTTACTAACTAGTGGAATGCAATGCTTCTTTCACTCCATACATCTGGAGAACTATGTGGTACGAATAGGGTCTAATAGCGTATTTGTGTGTTAAAAAACTTCTTAATTGATGGAAGCTGCTTAATATCTTTAAAATGTAGCAAAAAGAAAGCTGCTGTTGTGCTCCCAGGTACAACATACAGCTGCTGGAAGCAGCAAGCTGCCTCTGCTGTGCGTTTGCGTCTCCCCCACCGCCCTGTCCCGCTCAGGGCTGCTGTCACAACTGTTGTGATGGCCCCTATCGCCACAGAAACTATTTGCCAAAATGATATGTAGGTCATTTCCAAAGCTCTAGGAGGGGGAGGGGGTATTTATTTTTTAAATGTGACATAGCGTAGTCCCTCTGCCTCCCTCTGACCTTCCGATGTCACCGTGCAGGCTGCAGCCATCTTCTACTGCCCCTGTGGGTGTCTTATATCAATCAGGCTCCCTTTCAAATGGCTAAAATAATGGGTGTCCTCCACGCGTCCGAATGTGTCAAGGCTTCTGCGATATAACTTCAAGCAGGAGTCAGGGGCGCTCGGCACCTCGTGGGAGGCACTTACTCAGCAGCTTGCTGCATTTGGCCTTGTTGCAGGATGTTTCTGAACACCCTTTGCGTAGCCTGCCGATTTGTTTTGTACAAGGCTGCTATTGGGAAAGCGAGGGAGAGCTGCGTGCTCTGGAGCAGGGTTTTCGCAATATTTTTGTCCCCCCGTTTTTGTCGAAGTGGCAGCGGTGGGTGTGCTTGGTTGGGGTCTGAGTTGCTGTTTCAAGCTTCAGTAAGTCGTGGATCTGTGATAGTCCGGCGCCTGCTTGAAGGTTATAGCTCAAAAGCCATTCTTGTGTATTGCCACGAACTGATGGCTATTGCTGGCAATGTCTTGGATCAGATTAGAGACAGCACCAGCCCTGACACTGGGTTTTACATAGACCCACCCGTAACTTTGGATGCTATTAGGGGAATTCAGTGTCCACCCCCAAAGAATTTCCAGGTGCTTAAAATAGTGTTAATGTTTTCTGGAGTGTATAGATGTGAAATTGGGTTAATGAGATACCCGAGTGTTCCAGTTCTGTCCAGGAGAGGGCAGTTCATATTTATACTCAAGAGACAATTATTCTCAGTTCCTTATTATTGTTGTTATTATTATTATGATGGCTGGTTGATCCAGATTAGGAAAAGTTCACGTAATTTCTTTGCGCAGCTCTGTATTTCTTCAGAGATATTCCTGGTTCAGTTTAGGAGCAGAAGGTAGCACAGACACGTGGGTTGTAGGCTGTGCGGTTGTTTCGCTGGTTCTTCTTTTGATCTGGGCCTTGAAGAAGTGCGTCCCTTGACATAAATTTCATCACCTTTTTCTTCCCGCTCCTTGTAATTGCTGTATGAAGGTTTTCAGCTCTTGGCTAGAATGCTGTCCCAGCATGTGTTTAGCTTGATAGAGTTTGATTCTCAGTCCTTATGGCAGTACAAACAATAAGAATAAAAGTTGAAAGGAGAACCTTAGTCTTGCAAAAAAGCCTGTTCACAGGAGGTTTCTGTCCTTGAACTGTGGAGTGAAAGAGCCCAACGAAACATGCAGATCTTGAGGTAGATGTGATCCAAGCTGAAACATCCCGTTTCATGGCTCACCTGTCACTTGTGTTTTAGCTGTAACTGTATTTGAGCACCACCACCTGTACTTTACCTGTTAGAATGAAATGCCATCACCGGAAGCGGATTTTCAGTGCTGCTAGGTGCCTGTCCATGAATTCAGTGTATCTGAAACGATTTACTGGTACTTCAGCAGATAGCACAGCCGCTGCCATTGAAGTGCTGTGGCTCAGTGCTGTCTTAGCAGACTGGACGAAAGCCATTTTTCTAACAAAGCCCTACGTGCTTCTCTGTGCGGTCCAGGCCGTGCGAAGTGTCGTCGTGCAGTGTTGACCTGGTCCGTGTAGGTTCCGTCTCCAGTGTCTGACCCCCTGCAACCTTTCTTTCCGCCCTGTAAAAGCTTCTTCCTTCCGATTTGTTGAAATTGCCTCCCTTCCCCCTTGCTATTAGGAGTTTTAGTTTCTGTTTGAAGTTCTGTAGAGCTTTTATTTCCTCCTCTTTCTCTCCCTGTTCCTATTCCCTGTGTAATGCTGTTTCTTAATAAGTCTAGTATGTGCCTGGCATCCACATAATGTGAGAGAGAGACCCTTGTGACTTAAACTGCCTGCAGTGTGCCATAGCAATCGTTTCCCTGCTAGGAGCTAGTGACGCAGGTAAGCCTTTTTTCCATGTTAGCTTGCAAAATAGTCATATGTGTTTTCTGAGTCCCATTCCCAAATCTTGTTAAATGTAATTAAATGTTTACTTCCTCTTTGTTTCATTTCCAAACACAAACGCGGCAAATTTGGAGCGTCAGTTGTCTATAAGAAGCATTTTTCTTTCCACAAACCCAAAAGACAAAATTACTTAGGAGCTGCCTAGAAGCTGCGTGATGAATAAGTACTGTTGAATTTCCTTGGAATGGTTAAAAAGGTTACCCCTCGCCGCCGTCTGTAAGCCCTTGCGATACCGTGGAGGCTGCCACGTGCTAGCCCTCAGCTGCGGTCACTCGTGGTCTGGCTGTTACTATCCATTAGGCTGTGAACTTGCTTGGGTAAAAAATAACAAACCGTTTGCTTTTCCCATTCGGACACTTGCTCGCTGTAGGGTGGTGCTGCTTGCTTGATGCTTAGATCACTGAGTTACGTAGCCTGCTTTTGAAGTTGAAGACCAGATTCCCTTCTTCTATCGCTGTATATTGGAAGCAACCCTCCGGAGGCAAGGCACTTCACCTTTGGAGGCAGGCGGGTGTGGGAGAAGGGGGCTGTCAGATTCCTCGGTGGCTGTCAGAGATTGTGCCAGATGTTGCTGATGTGTGGCTAAATGAATTTTACCTTTTTTGCTGCATTTGCTTCCCGATACTGCTGGCAGCTGCTTTGTGACTAGTTAAAAAGTGAGCCTGAGACATCTTGCTAGAACGGATCAAGTATCATTACCATGTACAGTATTTCAAGAGGAGAAAAATCATACATTTATTTCAGCTAATCTTATATATGAGATGAATGTGCTTTTCATAATGTTACACAATGTAACCATAATAACACAGCCAAGATGGTAAATTCATTTTAATTCCACAAAATTCATAATTGGTGACATTGCCAGTGGGAGCAATTGATCTCTGCTTTCCATTTGTTCTTGACTGTTTCCACTTCAGTGAATTAAAAGAATTGGGCTGTTGGGACCCCACCCTCTGCATGTTCATACAGCATATTATGCAAGAGCAATAGCCTTCAGAAAATTGCTTGTAATAGACAATGCCTGCGTTAAATAAAAAAGGCAATAGTCCCTAGCCTGACTCAGTATTTTAAATCTTTTCAGGTTTTTATTATACCTGATGCCTTTATGTTCTGTGGTGGAGCTAAGGAACAGGTGTAATTCAGTGTAGCTAAATTTCATTATTTGAAATTAATGAGTTCTGTGTTTATTCTTGTAAATTAGTACAGTTTCTAATAAATCAAAAGAGAACGTGCACTTCTCTGTGGTTGCCTGCGTATTACCTCAGTGGGGATAATTAACATCTTGTGACAGTGAAGTCATATGTCAAATCTGAGACCTTATTGCCAGCCTAGTGAAAATGATGTTGCTAGTGACCTATATCATGACCTTATTGATGCAGTACAAGTTCACTCATTCAAGATGTTCGAATCACAGTCTTGTCACTTCGCAGTCCTCCCTGTTCTGTAGGAAAGGAATAATATTAACGTATCTAAAGTAAAACAAAATCAGAGGTAGTTAATGGGGTAGGCATTGACATAATACGTTTTGAAGTGTGTATAATTATTGTTCTACTTTTTCTTAATGTTGGGGTTTTTTTGTTTAAAAAAAAAAAGAGTACCCAAACTATTTGTGTTGATGCTATTCTTTAATTTTTACTATAATTAGGGCTAGCTTAAACTACTTACATCTGAAAAGAAGAATCATGTTTAAGGTGTATTACCAGTACTACTCACTGGGTAGCACAGGTTTCCTGTGCCTGACTCCTTCCTCTTCAAGGAGTGTCACCAAATTATTTTCAAGTCTCAAGCATTCAGCTAATTATCTTGCCAACCAAAAGCACACGATTACGTGTATGTTCTGGGTCGAAGGCAAAAGAGGAGAAAAGACTCTGTTGTGGCTGTTGCTTCATTGTTCTCCTAGTTTCATTAGGATTGGAAATGCTACTAAATAGGTGAAACATTTAAACTTTCTTTGAGAGAATAAAAGGCTGAAGAAGCCTGTAAACTCATTACAGAAACTTCTGGCCATCCAGCTTGTATTCTGTTCATTGGTAATTCTTGATCCCAGTTCTGGGTGGCTCGGGTCCCTGGCGATGGGAGGTAGGCTCTTTCCTCTCTAGATGGGATCACGCTAACTGGGTGACTACGAGTGATGGCACCTTTCTGGCCTTGGAGGCACCAACCCTCAAAGTAAACAGTGCAGTTCAAATGACTAACACCGCTGTTCTGTGCCTATGCACCCTGATAAACTCCCATCGGAGTAAATGCTCTGAGTGCTTCGGTTTCCTCATAACAGAGGAGGTTGTGCACAAGTGCAAGGGAGTAGGTTTCTGGTTGGATACTGAACATGGAGATGAAGTGATCCAAAACTAAAAGAAGCGGGATATTTTCAGCTCCTGTGAAATAAGACAAAGGTCTTCAGGGGAAAAAAGCTCAAAAATATCTTCAGTGGTAGTCAGCAGAGTAGTTAAGAATTTACTGAGCATGACTGTGTGGCTAACTTCACATCTCCAGACGTAAAGAAAAGAGCCTCTGTCTGCTTGAAGTTGGCCATGGACTGCGGGTCTCTTGTTGCATAAAGCCAGTTTTGGCAAGTCTGAATGCCACTAGGTTGGTATGTGTAGCACTGGCTGTCCAAGAAATGACCTTGTTTGCAAGTGTCAGACATTTTGCCTTCCTTTCCTTAGCTACTGATAAGTTCTTTTTTTTCTCTTGAACTATTCAGTCGTAAGAGAAGCCCCGTGGGTTACCTGACTGTGCTTGGTGTGCCATGCCTGCCAGGCTTTGCATGGTCTCCTACAGAAGCTCTGAGAGAGGACAGTCTTAGTTTGATGTGTGTACACCAACTAAACCAGCATTGTTGCATACGTAAGTGCTCATCAGGGTACGTAGGCACGGAAAAGCAGTGTTAGTCATTTGAACTGCACTGTTTACTTTGAGGGTTGGTGCCTCCAAGGCCAGAAAGGTGCCATCACTCGTAGTCACCCAGTTAGCAGGACCAGCTGTGTCTACTCTGGCTGATGGAAAACTGAGCGAGAAGAGACCACGGTGAAAGAGCCTGAGCACTAAATAGTGGAAGATCGCTTCATAAGGGCTTTATGAATTACAGCGCTGCGATCTCTGTTAACTTTTGTAGGTGGAGATAGAGTACCCATTACCCATTTTCTTTTTCTCATCCTCACTTTGATGCCTGGACTTTTCCATTCTTAAATTTGGGCTCACAGTACTGTGCTTGCTGAACTCACTAAAGTGTTATTGATGAAAAATACTTCACTTTTCAGTGGTGTACATGGAAAACATTCTGTTGGCTCTGTATTTCTGCTTGCAAAAAAGTCGTCAAGCATTGCTTCATGCAGTTTAATGGCAGGGGCCAGATTCTGGTCTCGGTTATACCAGCTGAAATCTAGAGTAGTGCTACTGAAGCCTCTAAAACTGAGCTTCATCTGCAGTTGTACAGTTGGTATTTTAATGTAATATATTGGTATTTGTATCACTGTGATTTCTTAAGCATCTGCAATCTGCCTCTCCTTCTGTTTGTGGATGGAAAAACTGTATTTTCATTTTAAACTAGCTCATTCTTTTTCTGACTTCTCTTTCTAAAGTCTTTTTAAAAGTGGTATTGGTACACGCATCGCCATGGCCATCCATTGAGTTCTCTGTCTCTGAAGGCTGAATTCATTTCTGCATGTAAAACCAATACAGCCTGTTGGGTATCATCAGCTGGGCCCTATAAGCAAGATCAAATATCCTAAAGCAGGTGGATTGTGGCCTGGCTGCTTAGAGGTGGAAGTCTGCCAGCTTTCATCCTTCAGGTCTCTTTCCAGCTATTTTTGGGATGCAGAAATAATTGGAAAGACTCTTTAGAGAACCCTTTTATTTTCAGAGAACCACCTCTTAAAGACACCACTACAAATATCCCTTTTAAAAGTGCTGGTGCCCTGGCACACAAGCGCTGCCTTTGTTGTTCTCCTCCTCCTGCTCCAGGACTAAGTGATGTTCGCTGCTGGGAAGGTTTATAGTGCCACATGCTAGTTTTCTTCTGGAAATCAGAAATAAGGGTTCCTACTGTTGGACATGAGTAGGCTTTATCTGAAAATGGTGGATTTTTTTTTAATGTTTTTTAACCTCCATATGGTGTTTGTGAACCTTCAGGTATATGGAGGTTTCTTGGATTGCTAAGTCTGGCCCTAGAATGATTAAGGATTCCGTGTGGAAGTCCTGCTGACATTGTGTGTCCTTCAGTGGCCCCGTACGGGTTTATTCTCTTGAATCAGGCCCCAGGTGTTTTATTCAAAGTCACTAGCTGAGCATAAAACAGAACCCGGAACCCGTGACTCCTAATTGTCCTCTACTTCTCTTTTAACTAGAACATAACTGTTAGGCATAATTCTTCTTCACTTCTTCACAACAACTCATCACCTCTAGTTTTCCAGTTTAATTCCCTGGAAAATAATGTGGAAGGAGAAATCCCCTCTTCTCCCCCTACCCCACCGTAGACTTCACAGCATGTTCTCTGCTTTTCAACAAGTGAAAATGAAGTGTCTGATGATTTCATGTAAGGTTTTTGTTTGATCGCTGCTCGCTCTTGGTCCTTTGGCTAGCGTGCTCTGAGCAAACCCTACCTACCTTCCAGGCTGAGAAAAAAGCCTTTCAGTCACTTTAAGAGTGAAGAACTAGCATTTCCTAGCTGAAAAAGACAACTTCTGCAGTTTCAATTAAAGGAATTACTGGGATTAGGAAGACAGAGGCCCACTTCTGAAATCAGCTTTAGCGGCATTTATGAGGATCAAGTGATCACTTCAAGTTTCTCATTCTTTTCTGACTGGCTGCTTCTCATGCTCTGAAAATGTTGTGCTGAGAATGGAAAAATATGTTCAGGCTATAGAGGGCTGATGAAACAAACCTGATTGACCATATAGCTGGGGAAATTTATATGTGTCTTTTATCCTTTCCAGCTGCATACAGTGGTGTTCTCTGAATTTGTATGACTTTTAAATTAACTTTTATTATTTTTAAAGGAAATTTAATACAGGGAATAACTTTGATTGCAGAGCCAAGGCAAGTCTTCCAGTACCTGCATCTCTTGCTGTAACAGCTAGCTTTACTCAGATTAGCAGAGTCAGCACCATTCCAGTAGATATTAAGTTAAAGAAGCGAGTCTGGCCAGTTAGCACAGAAGACTGGGAAAATCGATTTCTCGGGCTAAGAACTGATTCCTGTAAGGCTGGCTCACATTTTTACTGCATTAGGAAGCTCTAATGCTGACCTGCATCTTGCATGTGCTTACCTCTTCAGCACCATGCGATCTAATCCTCCTAGAAACAGGTTGGATAGATGTGATTTAAAAATTGCAGGAGATAGGTCTGTTAAAGCTTGCAGCTGTGACGAGACTGAAACTGCTTAAGGAAAAAAAAAACCAGCCCCAAACCCCACACGACAAAACCCCACACCTCCGTTCCCTTAAGCAGGCCATTAGTAACCACCGGAGATCTTATGTCCAGCAAGGAGTCGGGCAGACCTGTTTCTAGCTCATTTTCTGCTGCAGTTTAAGGTGTCACCGTGTCCGTTTGTCCACCCCATTCCCCTGCTAGAAGCTTCTTGCCCCCACAGCAGTTTTGGCAGGTTGTCATGTATACCTACACGTTGGCTGTTCCACTTGGCTTTTGATACCACTAAATTCAAGCACCGATCGCCGTGTGTTTGGTCTAAGACAGCAGATGGTAAAGGCTGAGACGTGAGCGTGTGCCCCCCTTCTCCAGGGCCGGTAGCAGGCTGGGTGGGCAGCAGCGTGTTGACCTGGAGCAACTGGTGTCTGGGTGAGTGGCGGCTGGAGCCGTGTGTGCCTGCAGCTTGTCCTGCATTGGCAACTCCAAGACCACAAGGCAGCAGCCACCTCCTTGGTGCGTCGTCCAGTCCCCCAGACCTGCTCAGAAGGTAAGCTTGGTCATCCTCAGCTGCTTCAGTGTCCAGGCATTAGTGTCGCACTCGCTAGTGCTCTGATGGATTCATAATTAACACCTCTCACTGGCTTAACGATGACCAGACTACAGCACGCTCCGTCTCTGCCGCCCTTCCGGGGAAGGATTGCGTGCGCTGCCTGTACATTTATACAGCATGAAAATCGTTCCCTTTCCTGACAGCAAATGGTGGTCAGGGAATCTTTTTCTTTTTTTAATGATTATTATTTTTTCTCTCACCAATTCTACCACGATACATAACCATTAGCAAGAGCAGAGCTAACAGGATGCCTGTCTGTCCTGGTGAGCTAGCGTACTTGGTTAACAGGAAAAATTCCTGATGCAAACAATGCCTTAGTGTAAGGTACTTCTTACCAGAGCATTTTTAGACAGAGGGGAAAGCAGGATTTGTTAGCAGCTAGGAAATGCAAAAGCTTTCAGAAAAGGGGGTGCGTGCATACCCCCCATGCACGTATTTAATATGTTTCTCAAACTGGAGATGTCCTCATTCTCGTATTAATATTCCTGCATGTGGTTACAAGAGTAAAAGTGCAAGGGTAAAAATACCTTTATTTTCCGAATAGTGATTTGCAACCCCGAGACCTCTTAAGCTGCAGGTTGATGGATCTTAACTTAGTGACACTAACATGGCACTCCCAGAGAAACGTGTTGTGTAATGCTTTAATCATTAATTACTACCATTCATCATGTAGCCTTCCTTTTAGTGTCCATTAGCATCATATGCCACTCATGAATGCTTGTAAGTGTATAAATGTGCTGGTAATCCTGCTGATGAGTAGGTTTACATTAACTGTAAATTATCTTCTTGACCAGTTGGTTGGCCTTCCTGGTTGGTGGAGTCGTCTTATTTGCAGCATTAGCAATGAGTTTGGGAAATGAGATATGTAGAAAATATGTGCAGGTTTGCCTTAAAAGCTAGGGCCAGCTGGTGCTTGGGGATATGTTGTGAAGTGTTAGCTCAGTTGTGCCAGCAAGCGTCAACATCTTCTGAGACAAAAACCTCCGGTCTGCGATCCACATGGCAGCGATCTTGTAGAGATCACCTAACGCTTACCAGCTCCGCTTACTTTAAGCGGGCCCATTTAACATCCCACAACTCCTTTAAAAAAAAATCAAAACAAATATAACTGTAGACAAGCTGTTATGAGGGGGGAAAAAAACAAGAGAGAGAGAAACAAATGCGAATAGGTAAACGCAAACTAGCAAGAGGGGCCTTTCCCCGCAGCAGCTCGTGAAGGCCAAGCAAGCCTGCGCACATGCCCATTCTTTTGCTGTCTGATTTTCCTCGCGTAAGCCTTGTGCGGGCACACTCCATCTCCAGGAACACGAGATGTGGTTTTGGTGGGAACAACATTATGATCTGTATTGTTGCGTTAATGATTCATGTGAAATGTGCAAATCAACATATAACACTTGACTACATGTCATTAGGGAGCAGTTGAGAGAACCACGACAGAAACAAATACAGAAGCATCAATTTGTGTTGCGTATATGCGTATATATGTGTATATGAAACCTGCAGCGTGAAATGTTGGTCGCTTCTGGCTCGTTCTCTCGAATTAGCACCGAGGTGTGTTTTGTCACACAGTTCAAAACCGGACGGCCTTTGAAGATAACGTCCCACCATGTTCGTAAGTACTTCCACATAGCAGAAGTCAGGCAAGGTGCGTTTTGCTGGTTGAAACTGGATTTGACAGCTCACCAGGCAGCACAATATTTTCAATACAGTCCTCGCTGCACGGTCTTTGCTGGTTAGATGGAGCGCATGCGTGCTTGCTCCTGGACCCGTTGTGGGATGCAGCTAGCCACCAAAGGCTAGATCCTGATTTTTCATGTGAATGCACAAGGAGTTTGCAAGATGTGAATTTACAGCACGTTTTAAATTATTTTATTGACCGTGAATGTACCAGGGAAGTTTCTGGGTGGCTCTTTGTTTCCTTTAGAAGTACTCATTTTTGGTGATTGCCTGCTGGCATGAGGCTGCATTTTCACCCATCTACAGCGCATCAGCGATTCTCACTTGACGGAATCTCCGGAAGGCAAGCTGACGTGTTGCCACAAACACAAACATTTGAGCAGTTTGATATTTTACTTGCATGTTCAGCATTGGGTTTTACACAAAACTCCACTGGCCAAGGGGCTGTGTCTCTCAGCTAGTGTCAAATCCTGCTCCTGCTGAAGCTGGTCGCAGGACTTCCATGGCCCTCAGCGGGAGGAACCGGGTAAGAATCTGGGCTCCATTGAATGAGGTCTGTGGGTTTATTTGAAGTTCAGCGGCTGCACCAGCTAGGCCCTCATTTCTTAACAAAACTGTTTGGGACAGCAGAGCCTCTTTTTTACACGGATAACATGAGAAGCAGGGTCATTCGTATGTGACTTTGAGGCACCTGTACCATGGCCTGCCTGAAGGGAATTTGTTTGCTCAGATCAACTCCTCAGAGGTCTGAAGTCCAAACTCCACCGCTATTTCTGTGCTCTCTGGTTTTCCTGTGCAATCCCGTAGCTTTTGTCTGGCTGGCTTGTTTTCTGCCGGGTTGAGCGCTGGGGAAGGGAGAACCGCTCTTTCTCCGGGTGCGGAGGGAAGGCTATGCGAAGCTGTTCTGCCAGAGCAGAAAGCTTGCCATCTCCTGTTGCACTGACGCTGCAATATCGTGAAATTCACTGACAGGAGGGGGACACACGTGGGTTTTACCTTGGTTGCAGAACAATAACTGCTGTCTCCACAGAAGACAGCGGCTCTCCTGAGGTAGAAATGCTGAATTTGTTGTTTCCAGCACAAGCGGGATGGGGAGAAGACGCGCCTTTCCTGATCAGCTTTTTTCGTTCCGAGATTTCTGCTGCCTGTCACGGTACATCCCTGCTGTTGCAGACCTCCCCCACCCATCACATCCTCGTCGTATCCAGAACACCAAATGTGGAGCTGTAGCAGACATGGCCATGGCACAGCTCATTTTCTCTTGGAAGAGACCCATGCAGCCTGGTGAACTGGTGGTCTCCCCACTCCCTGCCACCGATGGTGCAAATCCACTGCCCCCCTTGTATCTGGTAGCCGTGCTACATCGAGCCTGGTAAGGGAACCGCTTTCCTTGCTACAGGCTACGGAGGCTTCTAGTTCAACCAAACGTGCGGTGCCAAGGAGTCCAACCACAGTCCCAGGAGCTGTGTTAATTATTCATCTAACGCAGGGGTAGAAAGGTCCAACAATGAATTATGATGCTATCCAAATCCTAGTTTTCCAGTTGAAAGCGTAAGTGGGACCGTGGGACTGTGTCAACAATTACCTTAGGAAAGGAAAAACCTGGAGCATTCAACAGATGTCCTGACTATCCCCTTTTGGGAGAGAGCAATCCTTCCGCTTCTCTTTAGCAGGCTCTGACTATTTGTTCGTGCTTCTCTCGGGGCTTATTTAGTGGTTCTGGAAATATTTTAAAAGACATTTAAAGGGAGTTGACAAATGTTTGACCTGTTTCAGTGTCCATGGGCTGAGTTAAATTATGATGGTATCCTTTTCATGCAACCCAGAGGCCTGGAGTTTAAAGCTGGGGAGGACTGTAGGAACGTTAAGCCCATTTCAGTGACAGCATCCACCACGTGCTCTGTCTGGCTGAGGCGTGAGGGTGAGGAAGTGGTGGAGTTACGTGAAGGCTTTGGATAAACCCTTCCTGACAGTTCAGGTACGACCAAAGCTTTCCAGTAACTGTGCTGTAGCCTGCCACTGGGTTCCTGCTGTTCCAGATGTCATCTTCCCTGCTGGGGGAGCGCGCAGAAGGGAAGGGAGGCACTACCTCTGCCTACAGAGGAAACGTAGGAGGGTTCTGCATACAGTGCTCTCTATAACGCTCCCCTGCTTGTTAAAAATAGATATAAAAAAACCCAAACCAAACCTAAAATCAGTTAGTGATTAGGTTGAGGTGTTAGCCGTGCCCTGTCCTTGGCTTTCTCGGTTGGAAGTCTCTCTCTTTCGGGGCACCGTAGGTGCTGGTACCGAACCTCCTTCTCCTCCCTGGCAGGTTTGCTTATCTGCCTCTTGACCTGGACCACGTTCATCTCCCTGCTCATAGGCCATCTTGGGTCTGTATGATGCTGGCTCCTTTACATATATTTTTCCCCCTCCTTATATCACCCCTTCCTCACAGCTCTTCTGCCAGGCACCGTTATCTACATAGATGTGCCTCTGTGTCCTAAGGCTCCAGCCTTTCTTCCGTGTACTGTCTGCTCTGCGTTGACTTGCTCTTTGGCCTTCTCTAGCCAAGAATGCTCCTGTTCCTTTGCTGTCCTCATTCATAACTCCTCTTCAGTTGCAGCTGCCATCCACTGACAAGCTTGGGGGGCATCGCGAATAGCAGGGAGCAGGTCTCGCTTGAGTTGGTGGAGTTCTGCAGGAGAATTTCAGCAGTGTTTGCACAGTGGGTCTCCATCCGTCTCCAGCTGAGGTTTCTCATTTGACTGTAGTTCATAGGGAAAAAAACCCGACAGCAACAAAAACCAACCAAACAAAAAACCCCAAAAAAAACACAACCCCCCCACCTAGTTTATAGTTAAATTAAGTCTATCTGTGCCTTCTTATTGTCTTATTTCCCTTAGTTTATAAATTTCTTCCACCTAAGTTGAAGAAGAAACCTTGTGTTAGTCAGAGGCTGACACAGACTGCATTGCTCTTTGTAGAAACTCAAGTTAAACTTGTCCATTTATGACTGCCTGCAGTTAATGTAGTAAAATTATACTTGAGCATCTGAGTCTCCTGATTTTTGGGAAATGTGAGCAACTGCAACTCCAGGTGACGGGGCTGGGGCAGGAAATCGTCTCGGGCAAGCAGGGTGCTTTTATTTAGGTCTCTAAATAAGAACTGGGGTGCTTCTGTTTTACGTTTTCAGGTTTTGCAAATGGTTGCTGTTGTGTGTAGGTTTGTCTGCGTTAATACCAGAAAAAATTGTCGCCTCTCGCCCCCATCCTCTGCCCACCTCGACACAAAACCCTAGAATAACATTTGCCATGTCGGGACGGTCTCTGCGTATTGTTTGACTTCTTCGTTTCCTGCCAACAAGGAGAGCCGTGACCGAAAGGGGTGAAATGCTGCAAGATAAACCTCTGCATTAAGCTGCCAATTAATCAGACTCTGCTTCACATTGTTTAGGAGAGGATCAGAGGATTATTATCTGAGACTGACCTAAACTGTGAACTTCTCAGATGTGCCCTCAAAACTAAAGTTCCCTTTCCCCCTCGGAGGCACTGAGCAGTACCTTTGCTGCGAGGTGCTCTTTTCCTCCTCGCTACTTGAAGCACAGCTTTCTAATGTGAAAAATATTTTTGTCTTTTTTCCCCCGCTGCTTCAGCTGTAACAACACTGGATGTTTGCTTGGTTTGGGTGGGAAGGTGGAAAATTCTTCCAAAATTTAGAAACAGAGAGCTTTCTGATGTGTGCAGTAATCTTAAGGCAGTAAATTCTTTTTATTTGATTTTAAATGCATAATTTAGTATACAATATAAAAATGTATCCAAGGGGGAAATGAATTTTTTTTTAATAACATGCTTCCCAAGGCGAGTGGCAAAACGCATGTGTTGATGGGAAAGGGAGGGGATAAATTTATATCCTCAAGGCATGACTTGTGGTTTTGAATAAAACTGAGATTGGTGCTGCTGTTGGCTTAGTTTCTTCTAGGCAGAGATGGGTTATCCTGTTCACTGGGAATTCAAACGCAGGCAAATTGAGTTCGCTTACAAGGCTTTGATGATGCAGGGCTTTACTCCACAGTTCGCACTGCAGGAGTTACTGACTTCTCTGCAGCCTAGAAAGAAAACCTGTAGACTGGGGACAACTTTTTGCTCATCAGGAAAATTGTGGGGTCCTGATTCTGCCACCCTTGTGCACGTGAGCCACCCCCCTAGCACCAGTGAGGTTCCTCGCACCATCCGGGGTCATACAAGGGTGATGGTTATTTTGTTTGCCGTGGGTTGCTAGACAAACAGAGTTCCTTAGACACTGATCCGTATGGCAGTGATAAAGAATCGCTTTTCTCCAACGTTAAACAGACTTATTGAGAATAAAGAAAATAAGTATTAGCTTAAAAGTGTGCTTGTTCATCTTTCTTTGGGGAATGGATTGTTTGTGCTCTGCCCTCTCTGGCAGGCTGCAAGAGCTTTGAAGAGAGCATTAATATTTTCTCACACTTTGGGTCAATTCATTCACGTGTTTGCGAGTGTGTGTTTGGGGTTTTTTATAGAGGCATTTTTAAACTCATGATGCAAACTGAGATATAATCACTTTGATTTCAATTTAAGTTTGATTTATGCTCATTAACCTGAATCAGTAAATAGAGTTAATTTGAAAGCAAGTTCATAAAAAGTTTGACCTGCATATCTGCCATTCACAGTGGATTAAATGGAAGTCCACAAATAGTCTTGGTTGCCCAAACTTAAAAGAATTTGAAATCTAGACTTGTCTAGAAAGTGTATGTGTTTCCTTCTAGCGGCATTCATCGTTTCATGCATTTCTAAGTGTTGCTATTGCATATAGTCCGCGTTGATTAATCTTTTCATGAAATAAAAGTATTTTTCAAACTTATTGTTTGTATATGTGAAACAAAACAGAAGTTCAGTTGAGTTCTCTCTCTCGGGCACCTAAGGGCGTGGGGTTATTGCAGCGTCTGGTTTCCAGAATGTGGCGTGCCTTAAATCCACCGCCGTTTGGAGTTCTGGAGAGGTGGGTGATCTGCAGTGCGTCTTCACGCGCTGCTTCCAGCGTGCTCTGGAGTCGGGGAAAATTGCAGCCTGTATGGATTTGCTAGGAATAGAATCGTGTGATGGGATGGTTCTTTCTAAAATGAGTTAAATACGGCAGCCTCTGGCACTCTTGGTCCTGCGTCAGAATGCAAAATTTTAAAATAAAATGAACAAATGATGAAGATAAGGGCTCCAATCGAGACCGGCCTCCGGGGAAGTGCTGGGGTCGGAGAGCTAGTGGAACCGTGCCTGGTGTGAAGGTGATTTCCCCGGTGGTTAAAGCCCACACAGAGACGTGGGAGGAACGAGCTGCGAGTGAACCGTGCTGCCTTCTAGCTACTCTAGACTGCTGAACAGTCTCATAGGAAGGCCCTGCAGCTAGCTGAAGGCACGGCGTTGCCTGGGGGGCACTCGGGCTTGCTTCAGGGGCGGCTTCAGCCGCCTCCTCCCCTCCCGCTGTCTGCAGCTGGGGCCAGGCTTGCCCCAACAG
This sequence comes from Anhinga rufa, assembly GCA_013400875.1. Lineage (NCBI taxonomy): Eukaryota > Metazoa > Chordata > Aves > Suliformes > Anhingidae > Anhinga > Anhinga rufa. Next base: position 95,815 of record VZTV01067517.1, read on the forward strand.
CACGGGGTCGGCAGCCTGCCCTTCCTTAGCTTCGTACGGCATGAGCGCGTGTTCCTCTCAATGTGAAGTGAATTAATCCATGGAGTGACGTTCTGGAATACTAGATATTAAATATCGGTCCACCTGTGACACATGGGTAAGGTAATGGTTTCAGTTCCCTGCCTTTTGCATTATTGGGCTTCCTTACGGGCTCTGCTGTACTGCTGCAGCGCTATTGCAGACTGACGGCCAGATGTGCAACTTCAAGCTGCGGTCCTGGGTAGCCCGATGCTGCAAATACCAGCTTATATGAATTACATGAAGTAAGGATTAAGTTCTTTGTTGTTTTCATTGGTTTGTGAAATGGCTCTTTTCCAAGCAGTTTCTCCCTTTAAAATAACTTCTTTTTACCTTAAGATTTGAAAGTAAAAGGCAATTTGGGCCTAATCTTGGCTGTGTAGCATTCTCTGAGCTTTCAAAGCCTGCCTTAGCAGGTGAGGGGGAAGCAGAGCCTTGCAAGACCAGGTGCCTGCGTTATTTTGCTTGCCACACATTGACAGTACCGTTGCCACGTTGTTCCGTCGAGTCAGTTGATCGGTTTATGCTGAGCTGTAGCGAAGCCTTGCAGCCTAAATGCTTCAGGTTGCGCATCGGGCGAAGCGCTTCGGTCAAACAGGGCACCACCAGCCTTGGGGTGCCCTGTGGGAACCTCTCGGGATGCCGCCACGCAAGCCCTCCTCCCTGAGGGCCAGCAGAGGGTGATCTTGTACAGTCGGTTGTAAATCTGCCGGGTGCAGCACCTCGCGCGCTTCTCCGCAGCCATTCCTTAGATTTTCATAATTTTAATCCACCCTTTAGAGCTATTACTTAAATGATATAGACATGGGTGGTATAATTAGAATGTGCTGTATCTGCCATTAATTTATAACATATGATAGGCTTATAGATGTCATAAAAGTGTATCTTGAGAATGCTGTGAACTCTGCTTAACCCTGACGTTTCAGAAAAGTTTGATTTTTATGGCCAAACTGTTTCATCACTGCAACAAGGTCTTTCTTCTAGAAAAGATGATTAAAATGAAAATTCAATTTCCTCTCTGGTCTTGATATTCTCTTACTGTGCTGGAATTGGCATGTGCAAGGAAATGTCACGTTGTTCCTGCGAGCATCGACGCAGCTATCCTGGCTTCGATTTGAATTTCACTAGATGCAGGAATCCTTTAATTTGCGAGATCAAAGTTAAATTTGTGCCTCCTGACTGCATCCATGTTTTCCATAAAGCAGCCTCCCAGTGGGAGCAGAACGCAGCGTGAAATACTGTCCATCTGTGTATTTGTCTCCCTCTTGTGGCTAAATGCATTTTCAGGCCTGGTACTTCAAAACAGCTGGTTTTATTCTTTAGCTGAGATTACTGAAGCATTTGTTTCCACACTTAGTTGTTTCTTGTAGGCATTTTTCTCGCGCTTTCAGTTAATGTGTGCGCCAGGCTGTCAGACGGTAGTGCCCATCTTGTTGTTTACAGCCTGGATTTTGATGTTCTCTAAACCGGTGAGATATTGAGTCACGGGTTGCTGTCTTTCTAACAAGAACTGTATTTACTTCTAGAATATTCCCTTGTCTGATGACCCAAAATGCTGGCTGGTAAGTAGGATGAATAAACTGGGATACCGCTGTACGTGCTTTGTCAGGAGGGAAGCGCTGAGGTTTGGAAGTGTCAAGAGTTTGGCGAGATTGCATTTTTGTGCCAGGATGGCTGCATTAGTGTGGCTCTTGAACGTCTGGCTGGGAGTGAAAGAAGTACGAGAGTTTGCCGTCTCTGCTCCTGCAGGCTGTATATAGGCTTCCTTCCGAGCTTTCCAGCAAAAAGGGTTTGCAACACATTTCTACATTGAGAGGCCACTAAAGCTGTCAGTTCCTTGGGAAGAGTTACCTAGCCTGAATGGAGCGAAGAGGGATTTTAAAGGATCTTTTCCTGTAGGTCTTCAGTGAAACTGGTGCAGCCGCATGCTTTCTGCCATCAGACAAAATAAAATTAGTTTGAAAAAAGCCCTATGTAATCTTGCAGAACAATCCCTAGCCAAAAGAGATCTAGGATTTTAATATGTGGCATTTTAATTTGCTGATCCACAGCAAGTTAGTTTTCTCTTGGGCGTTGAAACTCCACCTTACAGTTACCCTCTAGCAATTCTGTAGTGCAGCTGTCCTGCTTTGTACACCTCACTTAGCACCACAGCTGCTGGTGCTAGGCTCTTCCTTGGGCTTCCAGCACCCACGTTATTTGTGTTTGAAGGGTTAGAGATGATTCGGAAAGCTTTTGTCTCTTGCAGGCCAGTTGAGAGACTAAAGCCACTAATTAGCTACAGATTTTCTGCAGTCCCTGTGAAAGATGGAGGCAATTCTAAACCTTTTGGGTGCCACCTGTGATGGCTGGGAGAGCCGGGTGCCAAAGCCGAAAGGCCGTGAAGCATTGCACAAAGGGCTTTTCTACACTGCGAAAGCCGTGCCTGGCTCCCACACCTTGAAATTAATCCGTTTGTCCTGGAAGGAGAAAAGAGGACTCGCTGTGCCTGAGGGGGTTGTCAGCTCAGCGCTAAGACCCGGCCGTCAGAGGCACGGGCACATCCTAGCGAGTCTCCTATCCCATATGGTGTTATGCACCTTCCCTCCTGACAGTTGGCTGTGATGCCTGTGCTTTTGCTGGTTGCGTAGTCAGGTGCTCACATGCACTGAGATGATACTTAGATCCTCAGCTTCGCAGGGCACCTTGGATCCGGTTCCAGCTGCAGCTGGGTCTTGTCTCGGGTTTGGTACAGTTCTTTCCTTACACGACTGAATACCTCCCTGCTTCGCACCGGTAAATTCCTGGCAATGAAGTCCCTATTTCATTCGGTGAAATAGCTCATATCTCTGCAGTTTCCATGCTCTGCTGCTAAACTACTCTGGCTTTCCCCTCCACAGCTCCTTTTAAACTGCAGTATTACTCAAGCTCTACAACAGGAGACAAGGCATCTAACAACAAATCTGTTTTTATTTGTCCTCCTATCAAATCCCCCTAAATCAGACTGTGACCAGACATGGAGTGGAAGTAGCCCAACCTTTTATAGCACTCGCCCTGTGAGATAGGGAGGAGGCAAACTCCAGCGCTAAATCTTCCCAGTGCCACCCTTAATGACAGGGAGAGCAGGGTGCCAAAGCCTATTACATGCTGAAAGGCCCCTAAGTGTTATTGTAAAGGGCTTCTGCAGACCCACCATACATTTTCATCTGAAGGTTTTTAGGCTTCCACTGCATGGGAAGAAGCTGGTGGAGTATTTGTAGTGTGTACCTGCCATATTTTATAGTAAAGAGCCCTTTCTGAGCAGCTCTCCTTTTTAATTATACCTTAAAATGGTATTAAATGTTGGCTCTGTTCATGCCAATTGCTGTTTGGTTGTAATCACTGCAAGAGCTCTTGCTCGTTGGGGCATCAATTTTCTTTTCATCGATGCTTTGCTTTTATGTTTGGAAGGGAATTTGAAAGCATATAGGCTGAAGCAGAAAATATTGCTGAGGCACACAGAATGATAAATTTCTCTTCTGATACAGGAGAGTCTAAGGAGGAATATATGTTTTGTTCCTTTTAAAAAGTTTTCCTTGCTAGATGATGTTTTGAGGAAGGTGGGGGGAGAACAAATTCGTACTTTTATGCAGTTGGGGAGAGGAGGGTGTATGTGTGGGTTTGTTTTTTCTGTCTCTTAAAGTCTACCTTAAAGTGGATATTTTATTGCCCGCTTCTCCTGACTTACGTCTATTGGTAATTGAAGGAGAGTGCTGAACTGCTGGCCTAGTGCATTATTTGTGTTTTCTGAGTCTCCAGGATCTTGAAGGAGGTGATTATCCCAACAGCTGCCTCTTGGGGAATGCGAGGGGAGAGGGGAAATTGCCTAGTTGGGTAGATGGGCTCACCTCAGAAAGGTCATGAGGAGAACGAAATGCTGATGTGTTGATACCTTGTGGACCCTTTCCCCCCAGCCTGACACAAAAGGTAGCTTTAAATTGAAAGAAGACTGTGCCGTTGTGGAAAATAGTTCACACGTATTTCTGCTCTTCTTCCCAGCCAGCCAGCGGTCTCTTCTGTAAATCACCTCTTCCCTCTTCTGGTGCGACTTCTCTCCATTCTCTCTACAAATGTGCAAGAGGGAAAGCCATTTACTGTAATCAGCTTATCTTGCTCAGCCTTTAAGAATGTTAATTTTGCAATACTAAATCTGAATATTATACTAGGATCATTCTTATTGGTGACCTTGTGCCTGCTTGACTAACGCAGACATCGCAAAAGCTGCAGCGCAGCCCTGTAGCACAGGGATGATGGCTTCCAGTGGGGATTACACGAGAGCTGATACATTTCTTGGTGTATTTGGGTTTTCCGAGAGCATCCTTCACAACACGTTCAATAGTTTGCAGCCCAGCGTTACCCTTCTGTCTTTCGGCTTGAATTATGTACTCATAATACACCCTCAATCAAGAGATACCTCAGATCCCTTTTTTCAAAAAAAAAAAAAGGCTGTATTAGTTTTGAAATTTTTACTTTTTTCAGTCTAGGTGTGTGTACTGAATTTAAGCAGACTTGGTACGTGCTCTGTAATAAACTCTGCATCAGGATTTACGTCTTTTATTTGCAGGAGTCAAATCTTTGTGGGTTTGGTCAATTGTTCTAACTTGCTCTCAGGCTTCACCCTCTCCTGCCCGCCTCGGGTGCGTGCCCTGGACACTAGCCCCGGACGCGCTTTGTCGCCTCGCCACCTCCCGTGTGTTTGGCAGGACGCTTTCAGGAGGAGGTATGGCCCCACTTAGGACACTTCGACAGCCTGGTAGTCTCCTGGGAGCAAGGAGCGGGGCTGAACCCTGGTCTCTAGCCTCCGTGGTGAGTGCTTTGTCCACAGGGCTGTTCCATCGGTAGCTCTTTCAGGTGTTTGTGCTCAGGGTGGAAGGAAAGTGATGCCCAAGAGCTTTAGAGGTGGGAAGATTTCCCTTCTCCCGGAACCCCTGCTTCCCCTAAAACTCGCATCTGGGCCACGTACTAGAGTGCAGTTGCAAAGCGTGGTGTCAAACCGGGGATGTGCATGAATGTTTCACCTTGTGCTTTTGTCCTTATCCTTGAGGTTTTGCTCCTCAAAGTCAAATGGCAGTTTGCCTCTACAAAACTGAGGGCTAAAATATCTGAATAAAAGTCTGTGACGGAGGGAAGGCGAAGGGGAGGGGGAGACGTGTCTTTTAAGAGGCCGCGCAATATTCCTGTTTGTTCAGAGAGGCGCAAGTCAGGATGTAGAAAACATGGTCTCCATAAAATTAGCAGAGCAACGGTCTCTGAAACACAACATTCAGGAATAATTACAAAGTTCAATGTCAGCTGGAGGGAATACTTGTTTTGACAAGCTATGCATTTAGACCCATATAGATTAAGCGTTTTTCTTCCTCATGTATATTCTATTACTGAAGAAATTTTAGGAAAGGGGAGCAGGGGTGTGTGAAGTATGGTGAACCGTAAAGCGTCTTGGGCTTTCAGTAATTTATGATGAAAACAAATGTGATTGATGAAGTTACATGTCAGCTGTGAGTAGGACCCTAAAGCCCGTACTGTAATTTGCTTGGAGACAGCCAGCTACAATGCACCTTGATCACATCTTGATAGCATGTGGCCAGGAGTGAAGAAAACAGAAGACTTCTCTTTTTTTTTTCTTTTAAACAGCCCCCATTTATTCCCAAATCTGTGCCTGGAACAGCTTTCATGTAAATCATTTCACTATTTATTTCAGTTCAGGTTGGTTAATAAGTTTACTTTTTACTGATTTAAAGGGCACAATTGACATTTTAGCTGCAAAATATGAGAAGCATGTTAAGTGCTGGTTGCTTGTTTCCATTAGCCCTCAGGAACAATATCGGGATCCTGATGCTTTCTAGTGAGGTCAGTGTTTAGTGTGGACCACGTCCAGCAGAGTGTGTACTCTGGACTCTACTGAGGAGCTGTATAGGACAAATTATTCTGCGCATCTAATTCTAATAAAATCAATGGAGCTGTATAGATTTACAGTAGTTTAGGATTTGTCTGACTTGCGACCGGCAGTCACATCTGCCCATCTCCCAAAAAAGCAGATTAAACATCTCCTAGAGCCTAGTAGATTTCTAACAGTGGAGTGACAACGATGCTTCGAGGAGAAAGGAATCTCATTTTCTCCCTTCAGCACCTCCAAATCAAAGGAATAAATTTCCCTCCCTCATACATGAAAACAAAAGCTCTCTTGACTGCTACTACTGCAGCTGCCTCAGGTTCCGAGTTAGTTGTAAAACTTACAGCTTTCCAGTTTTCCTCCCCAGTTTCTGATGCAGTTTGCCTAATGTCACCAAGAATTGGTGCTACTTGGTGCAGCCCGCATTGTCACGTATTCTTGGAAATGAATTTTATTGTGAGAAGTCGTAAGCCTAGAGAGACTTACGGTAGGCTAGAGGTAGACTAGGTGGGCTTATGGTAGACAGGTAGACTATGGTGGGCTTATGGTAGACTAGAGAAATCTAAAAAACATTCTGGATGTCCCAGAGCTTCAGTGTGAAATATCTCCTTTGGTTTCACGTCTTTCAGGTTTTTAAATACTGCTCTAGAATAAGTACATCTGCAGCTGATTTGTGTAATATTGGACTTAAGGCAAGCTTCCATCCGAAGAGAAGGGTTTTTTCTTTTATTTGTTGGCTTTTTTTTAATGTTTGCACTAATGTGTGAATTCTTGCAGCCAACAGTTGAAATTTATCGGGAAGAAAATTCATCAGCTGGAGAAGTGCTGCTTTTTTTTTTTCCTCCCCGTTTCTAAAAAAAAGAATATTTGAAAACTGGGCATCCCCCTTCTCTCGGCTGCGGCCCTCCGAACAACGCTGGGGGAAGGACGAAGCAGCGCCTGCACTCGGGCCTCCCGCGGCCCCGCTCCCGCTCCGCCACCGCGCAGCACCGGGGTAGCTGCAGGCTGCGCTGGCCCCCGCGCTCGCCGCCTGACTTCCCGCGCAGGGCGAGGACCTTCCGGAGTCTGCCCTACGTCTACCACAAAGTAGATGAGCCGTGCGAGGAAAGAGACTCCTTTATCTCCATTGTTTCCTTTCGTATGTTGCTTTGAAGACACTGCGATCTGCTTGCGGTTGTAAAGCGTCCCTTTTCCTCTGTAGGACCCCACTTTGCGTAGCGCGGCGGGGTGAGCACGCAGCGTGGCATGACTCCGTTTGCAGAAGTGGCTGTGGAAGTGGCGCGTCCTGTCTCCGAGTGCTGAGGTAGAAACTTAACTAATGGTCTCGTGTGCCTTGCTCTGGATTTGGGTTTTTTTTTTTTGTGTTGTGTAAAGTGCTCAGCTATAAATCAGCAAGAAGTACGGAAGCCAAAAGTGCTGGGCTGATTTACAGATAACCGCGTTCCCAGGGCAAACTGGAAAGTAAATAGACCATTGGCACCTCCCGGCAAATTTTGACAAGGGTGATAAGCAGTTTCCAAGCACCACAGCTCTGTTACCAACTCCACTACCAAAACTAATATTGCTGTATACAATGAGCATATATACGTATACAACTAGTGTCCACAGTCTGTGTACCAAAATTCATACATTCATGGGAGAAATTATCCATGTCGCTATAAAATAATTTGGTAAATAGTTGAGAGTCTCTACATGGACATGCATGTCGTATAGAAATCGATTGTGAGTGTTCCAGGGTGAGGATGCAAACATACAGAGAGCCTTAGAATTGTTCTGCCTTCATTACTTGGTTCCTTTAAGATTCTTGTTGATTTTGGATTCAGATCTTTGAGATGTGTGGTGGGTTGACCCTGGC